>MU701348.1:279-78062 GCA_026770625.1 Nicotiana glauca | reverse complement strand
TTAAAAGAGTTGAAGAGAATGAACCCTCGCGCCGTCGTCGTCGCTCGCTCGGCTCGGCTTCGGCTTTGGCTTTGGATTTGGATTTGTCAAATGATCGATCGATAAGATTATTTTTGGACAAAATTTATTTAATTATTCAATAATTAATTAAATACCAAATCACTGCTAAAAGTACGCCAGAACTCTGCTGAAATTTCAGAGAACCTCGCTGGCCGCGTTTCTGTCACGATCGCGGTAGAACCGCGGTAGTGAGATTCAGAAAGGCTCTCTGGCCGCGGTTCTGCCGCGATCACGGTAGAACCGCGGCAGGCCCCGTATTTTCTGAAAAGGCACCTTTTCAAGACACCTCTTCTGATATTTGCCTATAAATTGTGAGGCAAGGCTGCATCTTTTACACACGAAATACACTCCAGAACTCCTATCTTTCTGAATATATTGCATCCTACTTCGCAATATCTCTCTCTCAAATTCGTAAGTGTGATTTTGCTCCGTTTTTGAGTTCGTTGGAATCCTGCAGTTTGTATTGCCACTGTTGCAGGAAGGTTTATTCTGTTTTATCCTGGGAGGATATAATCCATTACCTTGGCAACGTGTGAGGGGGTTAAAATTCCTTAAGGACACACAAACAAATTGTGGACTCGGAAATTTCTCATTCTTCTACCTTTTTTTATTTTCTAACAGTTTATTTTTAACACAGTGACGCTAACAGTAACTATAAACTATAATTTATCTTTCATAGTATCATTTTTAATCAGCCACTAGGAGAGGAAAAACAATTCACAAACTTCTGCATATTAAACCAACTGGAATAAATGATCCCGGCCCTTCTCTGAAGTCAAAAGTTTTATTAATATTACTTTTAAATCTACAACATCCCATTGGCTCATAGAATATTCAGATGTAAAAAAGCAAGAGGAAACATACACAATGCGTCATATATATACTTCATTAAAAAAAACACATAAACTTAAGTAGATTCCAAGAAAAAGAAGAAGGAAGAAGAAAGGACAAGAAAAATCACGATACATTCTTTAAAAATATTTGCTTATTGAGACTCAGCTCATCGAATCTTCATTCAAGCAGAGATTGACAATCATCCATCCCCTTAGAGAAAATTACCAAACCAGAGAAACTCAGACACGATTAGGCGTTAAATTTGGCGGAGTAGGTGCCGATCCCACGCGCTTGCCACGCTCCGACCGGCAGTTCTCGGCAAACTTTAAGCTGTTTTGGTGCATACCTTTCTGCCTCTCAGCTTCGGTGTACTCTGCGGCATAATAATGTTCCTCACTTCCCTTAACGGGGTCTTTCGTTGGTGGGAAAAACATGCTTCCCCATTGTGGGAAATGACAGAAAGTCACAGGAAGAGTGCACCCTATGATCATTAGTCCCATGTAAGTTAGCCCTGTTGCTGTCGAGTACTTTGAGCTTGTGAAAAACAACAGTTGTGTCAATCCAGAACCGAAATTGCCTCCAGCTCCAGTCATTCCTGAGATTATACCTAATGATCGACGAGAAATAAAGGGAATAATACCGAATGTTGCACCACAAGCAGCTTGAGCTCCAATAGAGAAAAGGATCATGAATGTGACGGCTATGGGCAGAGAATTTGAACGTCCCAACAGGACACAGAATACTCCTCCCAGTGTTTGTAATATCCAAAGCACCCAAAGTCTTCCTCTCATGCCGAAATATTTGGCTGCATAATCTGAAGAAAATCCTCCGAATGGACGAGCTATTAAATTAGCCATACCAAAGGTCGCTGCAATAATTCCGGCTGTGTGAAGCTTTAGATCAAATCTGCAGGTTTTTGTACAAAAAGTTTGTTAGGTTAAGCAGATGTAGTAGCGATTGTAGTTGATTTGGGGAGTGTATATATAATTACGCAGGTTACTTGTTACAACAAGTTAAATTTTGCTGATGTAAACGTATTACACAGTAAATATTTAGGAAAACAAACCTGTCGAAGAAGTACTCGGCAATTACGTTGTCTGTAGACAGTTCAACTCCCATAGAGTATCCGTAGAGAAGGACAAAGATCCACGTCCTGTAGTTTGTTGCAGCGTACCACAATATCTGAAATAGCGAAAACATGAAGTGGTTAGGCAAAAATTCTTCTCCTTTAAACAAACAAGAAAAACAGAATTTTCTTTTTCTAGAGATGAAAGGGTCTAAAGAGTAATCGGAGTACTGACGTTGGAGAATTTATCTTTAGCAACATCACCCTTCTTCTGCAAAGCACCACGGTTCCCATCAGGCAAATCTTGACCAAGAGTCAACACCAAAATGCCCATTACAACATGAAGCCAACCAGGAACGAAAAAAGCAATTCTCCAAGCAGTGAATGGAGTTGCTCCTGCTCTTCTTATTATATCATACAGAATTGGCATAAGAAGTTGTGTCGCACCACCACCCATATTTCCCCATCCTGCAGCTGTCCCATTGACAAGTCCTATAATCTGACTATTAAACATAGTACTCATCCAATATTGGCACGACACAAATGTTGCTAGCGAGAATCCGATCATGAACCGGACAGCAACATATCCTCCAGCGGACGACACAAACGACATACAAAATACAGTTGGGGCTGACAACATAATCAGAAATGCACAGCCATATCTTGGCCCTAACATATCACAAACTGCACCCATAACAAGCCTGGATAAAATACTTCCGGAAACGGAAGCAACTCCGGCATTACCAACATCCATTTTGGTTAAATTAAGGTTGTCCCTAATGATAGGAACTAAAGGGGCAGCAGCAAAAGTTGAAACAAAACAAGTGAAGAAAGAAATCCAGGAGAGCTGGAAAGTAAGACCATGAGGCTTTGAAAATGAATAAAATTTAAAAACCTTGGCTTTGTGTTCAGTATCAACTGGTACTGAAAATTTAGCAGTGGTATCAGTTGGTACCATTGGAGAAGCCACTGAAAAAGCAAGAACTGGCTCTCTACCAGTGACTCCATGCATAGAACTCCCTGGTTCTCCCTCAATATCAGCCATTTTTTTTCTTAAGGAAAAAAAAAACTGATAGCACAAAGATTGATTGAAATGTTAAAAGTAAAACTGGTGTGTTTGTTTCCAAGAAGGTGCAGAGAGGGAGTGTTTATATAGGTATCAAAGAGTTGACATTGTGTAATTAAGGCAAGTGATTGGGGGATTCCCGGCCCTAGGGCTACATTCCGTTTTTGGAGTGATTTAAATATTTGATTAAGGAATCCATTTCGCCGCATCTGAATATGAATAGCGGTTACCTTATGGTATATCCCAAAGGTTCACTGACCATTCTCAGTATCTTCATTGATTAGTTGGAGTAGTATCATACCATATTTAAACGTTAGTTACGTTACCCTTTTGAGTTTTGACTTTGAAATATGGAACCAGTCTTTCGCAATTAGCAGAGTTTCTTATTTGGGCCGCTCAATCATATTTGACAACTTTACAATGAATTTAAGTTATACACGATGGTATTTAAGATATTTTATACACGATCAGAACTGTTTAACCGATTATAATAGTTTTACTGTCATTTTTATCATTGTTAATACTTATTATGGAGATTTATCTATTGTCCTATAAATAACGATATTTGTACACTGTCAACATAAAATTTAAAACTAGTAATTCATCTTGTGTACTCTTTTTGGTGATTAATAAATAAGGTATGAGTCAATGTCAAATCCTCTATTACCACGGAAGATGAAAGCCCGGGTCGATGGATTAATTTAAATAAAATATATTTCGTCACGGCAGTTGCAGATGGGGAACTTATGGACTAAAGCGAGTAATATTTTTTTTGGTTTCCCACCCGTTGTCCGGTACTCGCATTGGAGTCCGATTATATCTGGATTCGCGCCGCGTAGTAGTTAGGAGTAATATCTTTACCGTTTTGCATGGTTAAGCTTACCTGTTTTTACTGATCCTAACAAATGTGTTTACAATCTTCCAGGCATTGATTCCTTCATCTCTTATCATTGTGGTTTGTACTGGAAATAAAAAGGGAAGACAATTTTGTATATAGTACGTTAGCTACTTCAATTGTTATTCTTACCTTACAGTTTTTGCTAGGGTAACGAATTTTAGGTTAAGTGGTTAATTTTTGAAAATCCGGAGAGATATAATTAGTGTTATTCTGGGGGAAACAATTTAATAATTAGAAGGCTAGCTTTATGGTTTGAGTAGTACTCATGATTCTCTCGGATCTAAATGTATGAAATGAGAAACATATCATGCATGTGCAGAGGATGAAACAGTTTGTGCTATAGTTCGAAAAAAGATTTCAGCTTAAATTATTAAGTATAATAAATCAAGCTTTAGTGTGAATTATTTACAAGTTGTGCATCAATACATATTCAAATTATGAACACGGTGAGGTGTTTTTTTTCTTCTTTTCTTTTTTGAGCCAAAAGGTAATTAAGGGATACGCGAAACTATAAATACTCGATAGCGTAATTGAGGTGCGTACAAGCTCAGTCTGTCTAATATTACTGCGATCGAAAGAACATTATATATTTACATGTGGGTTTAGAGATCACTAATTTTCATACATTGCATTTGGGGGATTCTGTCTCCATTCATTTACCCATGTGGATATTTTTTATGTTTTACTTCCTAAAAGCACATCCAACCACTCGGCAAGTGAATCCAACATGGTTGGAAAAGAGAGGGAGTACAAAAAGGAATGGCTCATATTAATCGCACTTAAAGGCAAGTAATAGAGAAAGAGACGCACTAATAGCCATTAAAATAATGGCTGGTGTTAATTGCAGTCAAGTAAGCTATGTGTATAATTGGAGGAAAGGTCACTCTTTCCTCATACCTTTTAAACGGAGCAATATAAAACTTAATTTAATAGAGCAATTATTAGACAAATTAGTCTTCTTTCCCACGTATTTCCTTATTTAAATGCAGAGATCACCAACAACTAGTTCCAAGGTCAAATCGCAGACTGGCCGATATATATGTATGCTAATAACAAGCTGTTGATCAGTAATCTTTAATAAGTATAATATATTAGGGTACGCTGAGGAGGTGGAGACAGAAACTATTAGCTAGTATCATGTAAATTTACCTTAGCCTTTGAGAAGGTCGTAGAGTTTCTATTGTAATTATTTAGAAGACTCTTTAAGACGATGACTTGGTAAATTGTTGGAAATCAAGTGGATGACACACTTAATTAATTAATTTATGTATATATACATTTCTCAAAGAATCAATTATATATTATTGAATAGTCCTCTCTCTTATCAGCACACAATAGGGCATCATTATAAGTCCTAGCCATGATGATCAGATCGATTGTTCATTGGTAGGAAACAGATAAGGAAATGTTTGACAACAGTATACAGAAAATCTTTAATTTGGTTAGCATCCTGCTTATATTGCGAATCCATAATGAAATGCAAGCTCAGAGATTTCTCATTCAAAAATTTATATTGAATTATTATCTGCCACTTTTTCAAATATTCGAATGGACAAATTTGAATATGTCATAATAAACACACAAAAAAAAAAAGGTCATTAAGAATGCAAGAAAAC
This sequence comes from Nicotiana glauca, assembly GCA_026770625.1. Lineage (NCBI taxonomy): Eukaryota > Viridiplantae > Streptophyta > Magnoliopsida > Solanales > Solanaceae > Nicotiana > Nicotiana glauca. The sequence goes on along the minus strand of MU701348.1, from coordinate 72,522 downwards.
TTTTGGAAAGGATGATCATCGCGGTGGTTTATCCACGTCTGTTTCTCTATAGAATCTATAGATTGCAGCACAGATGCCTGCAATTTTACTACAATTACTGGACACAGTAGTCCTTCTTCTTTTAGTGTGATCTATAAGTTTCGGGTTCTAGTAATTATTGAATCAACCACCTTGTGTTAAAGTTGTTTACGTCTGATCTATAGGTCACGAGTTTTAGCCGTGGACCACCTTATGTTAAAGTAGCTGCCTACAGCATACTCTATTGGGTGCCCTTTCCTTTGACTCTGTATATTTATAAATGCGAGATGCTTCTTGCATCGGGCTGTTCTTTTTTTATCGAGAAAACTCTATTGTCCTACTTCTGCTCGTGTTTTCTTCCATGTCCTTTTCCCTGAGCAGTTCAACAGCTAGTAGATTAAGCTTTCATTTTCCACATAAATGTTTTCTCATTGGACTACCAGTGAATAACTACAAAGTCAATTGTCTTTTCATCTCATGTAATGGCCATTGCAGAGTTAGCTCGACTAGATGTTCATGGAGCATCTGAAGCTCTAAAATTTGGTTTCCTCCTTTTACCCCTTCCATATTTGTGCTAAGAAATTGGCTGTTCGTTTTGAAGATGATGTGTTAGTTAGAATTCGTATAAAATATAACACAAGAAGCTTCAACTTCTCTTACTGAAAATACAACTACAGCTGAAAAATAAAATGAAGAAAATAAAATATTGTCAGGCTGAGGCACGAATATCTCGCTCTCTTTAAAGAGATTCAAGTAAAGTGCAGCAAAGGCTTCACTGGTCCAGCAGTAATCCTCTTTGACTTGTTTCCCCAATGTAGGGCTGTGCATAATATGGTAAATACCAAATTACCGTATCGAAACCGGAAAATTTGGTATTTGGTATACGGTATTTTGGTATTTTGGTATTTGTTATGATATTTGGTTTAAGTTTTAAAAAAAATTGGTATTAGGTATGGTATTTGGTATTTTAAAATAAAATATCAAAATACCAATATCGTACCAAAATATATATTATATTATACAAAATACATATTATCAATTATGACATAAATATAAAAAATCTAAAATTTTACTTTCCTTATTCTCTAAGTTCATTAATTAACTCTAAATAAGTAACAAGACATTTCTAATGATCAAATATTCTTTTATGTACAATTTTCTCTATTTGGATCGACATTTTCTATTTTTGGACATTTTTTTGTCAACAAACATTTTCAGTTTTGTATTTTTGAGTACTTTAATTAAGAATAGTAGAGTCTATAGCTCTATGCACTAGTTAGTATTCAAACCAAATAAACCGAAGTTACCGAACCGAATAAACCGAAACCGAAAAGAGAAAAGTCGAACCATACCGAATTTAATTGGATATGGTATTGGTATATGATTTTAAGAAATCGAATACCAAAAATACCGAACTGAAATGTCTAAATACCGTACTGTACCGACCGACGAACACCCCTACCCCAGGATACAACAGCCCGATCACCTCATATGACTCGAACAAACTCTGAACAAGTTGTTGAGTCCAAAGCTCCACCAAGATGAATACCTTCCTTCAACAAAAGTAAAAACTCTCTTCTTCTTTTTTCACAACTTTAACCTCACTTTATTGAAACACTATACAATTATTTTTCTCACACCACATTATGAAAGAAAGATTAATAGCAAATATTACTTGCAAATCACACTTACTTTCTTAGTAGCCAAAACAATGCAGAACAAATGAGGAGAACTCAAAAATTCATATGGAAAATCTGAGAGAATGGACTGATAAATATAGCCAATATGTTGTCACTCTTCAAAAGGGCTATCATGACCGTTTAGCAAAAACGGTCATAACGTAAATGGCTATTTACGCAATAATAATACGAAAATTCAGACTTTATTCTTCCGTTACAAAAACGAAAAACAGACGGCAATAGAACTTAATTTTCCATTACAAAAAACGGAAAACAGACGTCGAGGAAACGGATAATTTGGATAGAATATTCATTTTCCATTTACAAAAAAACCGGATATTTTATAATATTACGTTAATATTTACTATTAACAAATAAATTTGGTCCAAAAAATTAATCAATCAATTGACCAAATCTGAAGCCGAAGCCGAAACCTAGTAAGCGACGACGACGACAGCGCTAAGCTTGCCTTCTTCATAACTCTTTAAGATATATAAGAAGAGAAATTGTATATATACCAATCGAAAACCTTATCCTCTTCCAATATGGGACAATGTCCCTTTGTTAAGGAGAGAATCTCAAATGAAACTTGAATATTTCATTTTCCCTCAATTTCCCATTCAACCTTTTTTTATCTACATTAAGCTTAAAAAACCTAACAAGACTCCTATTTATAGGTATAGGAATTCTTCCTTGAATTAAATTGGAATAAAGTTGGATAATAAGTTATGAAATCATGGAGAACATGGGATAATTAGTGGTAGAACATGGGAGAAGAGTTACAAAAAAATTATGGTCATTTTCGATATCATTGAGTAGTGGGAGTTATGGGAGTCATAGCCATTTTCTACTTCATGAAGTAGTGGGAGTTGTGGCATATTTTATTTTATTGTTAAAATGCTAAAATACAAGCATTTTCCCACTCATTTTAATATTAAAATATATAATAGAGTTTACCAGCTGAAGGAAGACTATTATGCATAATGAAGGTGTGTTATGTGTTGAACCTCCACTTAACAAATCAGCGATCTTTACTCCAGAGTCAGCAGTGGTCTCAGACTTGAACTATATCTACTTTAGGGAAATAAATTATCATTTTTTACACGTAATAATCAAGGTTTTGACATAAGCTTTATTAGCCAGCACATTAAGGCCTTGTGTTATCCCGATTTTCAGGAGTGTTTTTTAGAACAAGCCCATTTCTCATAGAAAGCGGCCTACTTCCACAGTCACATAGGTAAAATCTGTCAAGGGTGCTCCTGCAACTCTAACACCCCACTCATGCGAGCTACAGATTTTAATTAAGAGTCAATAAAACTCAACCTAGGAAATCATTACAGGATAAATGCACTCACACCATAGGGATGAAACAATAATAAAAATTGTGTATTTCAAACCAAGCCATCATATGATTCGTTCTTCCCATTGAACCTGGTTATATGATCTCTAGTCCCCAGGTTGGGTTTCCTCATATATGACTTATGAACATGTGGGCTTCAATCCCATCCCCCTAGATATGCTCCAGACCCTTTCTCTTGCTAAGGCCTTAGTCAGTGGATTTGCAAAATTATCAAAAGATTTATCATAATCAACATTAATGGTACCACTTGTCAAATATGGTCTCATAGTACTGTGTTTTCTCCTTATAGGTTTGGATTTACCATTGTAATAACAGTTTTTTACTCTACCGATTGCAGCAGTACTATCAAAATGAATCAAAATAGGAGGAATTGGTTTTTCAAAATAAGGAATTTGAAATAATAAATTGCTAAACCAATTCGCTTCCTCACTAGTTGAAGCTGAAGCAATTAGCTCAGCCTCCATGGTACAGTTAGCAATTTGTGATGATCCGGACCGTCGTCACATGAGTTACCGCCCCTTTTCTTCCATATTATGTTGTTCTATGTTTTAATATCAGTATTTGAGTTGATCGGATAGAATTGAATTGGTTTTAGTTGGAAATGAGGCACATAGTCTCTTTGAAGGAAGCTTGTTTTGGAAAAGTCAACCGGAAGTTGACTATATAGTTAGAAGGTTCGGATGTGAATTGCAGTGATTTGGTTAGCTCCGGGAGGTGATTTGTGACTTAGGAGTGCGATGGGAATTGATTTTGGAGGCTCGGTGTAGAATTATGCTTGAATTGGCGAAGTTTGAATTTTGGCAAATTTCGGTTTATCGGCGAGATTTTGATCCGAGGGTCGGAATGGAATTCCGAGAGTTGCAGTAGCTTTGTTAGGTGATGTTGGATATGTCTTCAAATTTTCAGGTCATTCGAAAATCGTTTGGTTGGGTTTTTGATCGAAAATGCGCTTCGGAAGTTCTTGAAGAACTTAGGCTTTGATTTGGTAAAATTTGATGATTTTGATGTTAACAATAGTGTTTTAATGATTGGAGCAAGTTTGAATGATCTTATGGGTTATGTTGGTGCTTTTGGTTGAGGTCTCGGGGGCCTCGGGATGATTTTGGATGGTTAAACGGGAATTTTGGAAGCTTACAGCAGATCTGATCTTTTTGGCTTCTGGTATTTCCGCATCTGCGGAAAAGGAGCCGCAGGAGAGGTTCCGCAGATGCGGCCATAGGGTCGCATAAGCGGTCCTGGATGGGGCTTGGCATATTCCGCATAAGCGGAAGCTTTTCCGCAAAAGCGGACATCGCAAGTGCGGTATTTGACCGCAGAAGCGGTCATGAGAGTATTGTGGAGACCGCATAAGTGGTCATCTTGATCGCAGGAGCGGCAACTGCATAAGCGGTTTAAGACCGTAGCAGCGGTCCCAGGGTTTTTAAGTGAGACCGCATAAGCGGTCATTTTGGTCGCGTGTGTGGGACCACAGGTGCGGTAATTTGACCGCATAAGCGGAAAGCGACCTGGAGATATAGTGAACAGTGTTCACGAATTGGGAAAAGAAGGAAAACATTTTGGGACTTTGACTTAGGCGGCTCTTGGGCGATTTTTAAGAGAAATCAAAGGGGTTTCATCAGATATGAATCATTTGACTCGGATGATGTTTTTATAGTGTAAAACCATGGGTTAAACACTGAATTTCAAGGAATTAAAGGGTAAAAATAGAGGTTAGGGCTTGAAACCTAAGAGAGTTTAAATTGACGATTTGAGGGGTCAAATGGACTCCAATTATTGTGTATTTGGTATGTACGGACTCGTGGTAAGACGAGGAATCCGGTGATGTGAATTTCATAATTTTCGAGAAGCGGGCCCGGGGCTCGGGTTTTGTTAGTTTCGAGATTCTTGATATTTTTCGATTGTTTTCGATTGGGTAATGTATTCGCTCTGGTTTTGGTTAGATTCGACGCGTGTGGAGGCCAATTTGAGGGGCAAAGCTGTTGCGAGCGAGGAATTTCACCGGTTCGAGGTGAGTAATACTTGTAAATGATATCCTGAGGGTTTGAAACCCCGGATTTGCACATCATAGTACTGTATTGAGCTGACTTGCACACTAGATATGCGCGTGGGGTAGAGCACCATCGGGGATTGTGACTTGGTCCATCCCGGTTGTTGATTTTTTCGTGTATTTGACTGAAACTGCTCGTATCATCATACTATGGGTTGACTGCCATGTTTGGGCTTCGTGCCAACCATATGAATCCTTCGGGAATTGATAATACTGTTTTAATATATCTTGCATATCATTTGTTTTCAGTCCAAGGTTTTAAATACTGTTTTGCAAACTCAGCCATACTTCTAAGTTTTGAAAACTCAAATGATATTTTAAATGATATTTCGGGCTGAGGACTACTGTTTTATAAATTCCCAAGGGGCTTATGATGATTTTCGGGATTGAACATGGATCGGGATGCGCGCCGCAGCAGTATTATATTGATTATGGGTAGATCGGGCTGCGCACCGCATCGGTGTTACATTGATATTGAGGCCGAGTGCCTGGATGATTATACTAATATTGATATAAGGCTGAGAGCCTAGATGTGATGCCACGAGATGGCTTGTTATTGTGCTTGGGCTGTAGGAGCCCTCCGGAGTCTGTACATACCCCCAGTGAGCGTCGTTGACGATAAATAAATGGAGCGGGCTGCACGCCGCAACGGGTACTAGAGTGTACCGTCATATGCATTGCATTGCACTTATGCATTTGTTCTTATTTTGTAATGTTTTCATGACATTCAACACTCATATCATTGGCATCCATGCTACTTCTTGCACCGTTTACCAGACACCCTGGTGTTATTTGTTAATGGAGTGATGTGCCCGAGAGGCTGATATTGTAATTTGTGAGTTAGGAGTGAGCCCGAGAGGCTGATGTTGTACTTTGTGAGTTGGGAGTGAGCTCGAGAGGCTGATGTTGTACTTTGTGAGTTGGGAGTGAGCTCGAGAGGCTGATGTTGTACTTTGTGAGTTGGGAGTGAGCCTGTGGGGCTGATACTATACTGAGAAGTTGATATTGAGCCCGAGGAGCAGATTTCTGATTATTTCTACTTGTTGAAATTATTTTCGCAACTGTTGAAAAGATCATTTTCAAAAAGAGGTTTTAAACTGAGCCAAGGTATTTCTAAAGGATTTTCACAGTTTTCACTGATTTTCTCAATTGAAGGGTTTTTCTCTGCTTCTATACAACATGACGACATGTTTTACGTGATTTCTTACCGCTCAGTTATTAGTTACTATTATTACCATTGAGTTGGAAGTACTCACTTTACTCCCTGCACATCGTGTGCAGTTGCAGGTATTGTTCACCCAATAGCGGGTTATTAGCGGACCGAAGGCCTTACTATGGTAGTTGAGCAAGGTGACCGCCCGCATTCGCGGCACCGCACTTCATCTTTGAATTCCGGTTTTTATCTTGTATATATATAAATTATTGGCCCTATAGTAGTGTTCCTACTCCTAAGATGCTCGTGACTTGTGACTCCCCGGTCGGGTTGTGCTGAGTGATAAATATCAGTTATTAATGCTAATAAGTCGTATTATTTGTTCATTTATAGTTATTAATTGTAAATAAGGCATTGTTGTTCTGTTGGCTGGCCTTGTCTTCATGAGAGGAGCCATCACGACCGGGTTTGGAAATTGGGTCGTGACACAATTATTGTTTGCTTTTATTTTATTTCCAACAAATAGCACCACCTCCCAAAGTAAAAATATAACCTGTAAGAGAATAGGTATCACCAGATAATGTGTTCCGATCTGTATCAGAAAAGCCTTCGAGTACAAGATGATATTTTTCATAAAATAAGCCATATGTTTTTGTACCAAGTAAATACCTCATAACTCTTGTTATGGCATGCCAATGTTCACTACCTGGCTTACTTGTAAACCCGCTAACTACTCCTATTGCGTATGTAATATCAGGCTGAGTACAATTAGTCACATATCTCAAGTTTCCAACTAAGCTAGCATATTCCTTTTGATTTATCACATCATTGTCACTTTATACAAGAAATAAGTGAACACTTGAATCAAAAGGGGTTACAACATGCTTGCAATTAATAAAATTATATTTTTTCAAAAGTTTCTCAACATAATTTGAGTGGTCTACAAAAATTCCATCACATGTTCTAGTAATTTTCATTCCAAAAATGAAATTTTCCTCTTCATGTCAAAATGGCTACGAAGCATGTTTTAGTTTCTCCAATAGCTTTCATGTTAGAGCCAAATACTAACAAATCATCAATATAGAGGCAAACAATTACATGTGAATTATTCCAAGACTTATGGTAAATGCACTTATTACACTAATTTGATTTTAAATCATTTTCAATCATGCAGGAATCAAACTTTTCATGCTGTTGTTTAGGTGCTCATTTTAATCCATATAGGGATTTAGTAATTTTATACACTTTACTTTCTTGGCATGCTTCTATAAAACCATCAGGTTGATCCATATAAATTTTTTAGTTTAGGTCCCCATTAAAAAAAAGTTTTACATCCATTTGATTAATATGTATTGATACCCAATTTTTCCCTATAATATTTTCAAAACTATGCATTGGCATCAATTAGTATTTTTTATACAATTTCTGTATTTTAAAAATATTTTAATTAATTTATTTCAGTATTTTATTTATAAAACAATCACTAATTAAATCACAAGTTGTTTTATAATAATTTTTGTGGCTTAATTTTATCATTTTGCATTTGTACTAAGTTTCAATTAATACACAAATAGCCAAATTCGTATTTGTAGGATATAGTTGCAATTACTTTGCAATTATAAACCGTATATGTATTATTATATTATTTTACTAGAAAATAGCCTTTTATATTTTTAAAATATTAAGTAATTATTTTAAAATATTTTCAGGTATGAAAATCATTTTTTACAACCTATTAGTTATTTTTAAAAATTATTTTATTAATTAAAGAGGTATTTAACAAATAGCCCTTTTTTTTTATCCTGGACCTAACCTAATTAAAATCTCAAACCAAGCCCAAATCTACCACAACCCAAACTTAAAACCCCTACCCGGCCCCAAAACTTTTCATTCCTGGTCGTTGATCACAGAGATCAACGACCACTATCACCCCTTTCTACTTTTTTTTTAACTCCAATGACCCCTAAACCCTAGCCATTTGCTTACACCCGCCGGCCCTGAAATCCTCTCCTCTCAAATTCTCTCAGAAACCATACTTAACCCTATCCGCCGCCATCGTGAACCAGCCCTAATTCCCTTGATTCCCACCCGATCTATGGCTTCCTATGGCTGCACGAAGTCTCTATTTGTCTCCTATCTCCCCTGGTTGCTCGATTGTGTGGTTTTGTAGAAGGACCTCTGTGCCAGATCTCATTCAAGACTCTTCAAAGAGCCTGTCTATGGTCTGTGAGTGCTTTCTATTGAAGTTTCACGGCTCAAATCTTTGATTCAAGGGCAAGATTCTCACTACCCTCTCTTTTTCTTTGGAAACTAGCATTTGGACTTAAATCCGTCTAGATCCTTGTAGATCTGGAATGATTTGAGTTCGTCATTGCTCTTTCCTTAAGGCTCCTTCATTTATTTATTGATTAATCGATTTTTGAATATTTTTATTATATGAGGGTTTGTTTTCTTGTTGTCTGTTGGTTGACCCTCTGGGTATTTGATGTATTTTCAAACTTCCATGACTATTTTTTTAGGTTCTTTTACTCCTCTACTACTAACCGATTTTGTAAACACTACACTACTTCAGGTTTTGATTTAAGTGGTTTCTATTTGTTCAAACCTCTGTGTGTTGACATGATTTCAAGTTTTCCATGGCTGTTTTCCTTCTTTAAGTGTTCTCAAATTAGGGTTTCGAATTATTTTCCGGCTAATTCCTCTGTGTTCCTAAAAGTTTTACTCAACCTATTTTTTTATGGGAATTGATATGATCTTTCTAGAATGGTTGAGAGATTTGCTTCGTTCAAAAATTTGTGTGCATGATTCTTGGTTATTTCCGTGTTTATGACCTTAATTAGTTGTTCTTGCCTTATTTGACTGTTGTATATTTATTGATTCTTTATATGATTCTTTCCTTAATTGAACCCTTGACTATTTTATTCTGAAGTTCTTTATTTTGGTTTGATTCAAATTCATTTCCCTAATAAGGCCTCTGGTTCATAACTTCTCTACTCAGACTGATTGAATCTCTTGCCTTAACTAGTCTTTGTCATTAACGTTGGCTAATTTTCCTTAATTAAAGGAGAACACTATGCTGAACCTTTGTGTGATTGATTCTAAGATCCCTTAATTGCTGATTATTGATTACTTTACCTTATTTGCTCTACTCTTGAACTACCATATAAACTCTTTGATTTTAGCTTCTTAGACAACAGAACATTAGTTGATCAACTACTCTTACACGCTAAAAAATTTCTCTGTTCTTCCTGCTACTTGTGATCTTCACCAGTCTAGCCGGTTGTAAGCGAAGACTAGAAATTGCACTACACTTGTCTCACATCTTATGTTCTCTTTCCATAACTAACATGCCTCTGATTAAATTCTAAAACCTAGACCTATGTGTTTATTTACTGCTTTAGTTCATCAGTCCTGAGTTCAATCCTGCTCTTGTTTACTGCTTATTTAGCATGCCTAATACACCTTGTTCAATATGTGATTAGCATGTCTCAACTTACTTGTCTGTCTACTATTTATCTAACATGCCTAAATACTGCCTTGTTCAAATATATGATTAGCATGTCTCCACTTTACTTGCATGTTTATTATCTTGTTAACATGTCTAACACTATCTTGTTCCATATGTGATTAGCCTATTTGCATGGCTACTGTTTATCTAGCATGCCTAAGCTTTGTTTTGTAAGTGTGTGATTAGTATGTTGACATTTGTTAATACTTGTGTAGCCTATCCATTTAAGTTCTTGTCTGTTCTGCGTTACCCTTGCTAAGCCATCTAGCCCTTCAGGTAACTCTAGTTTGTGTAGTTGGTACTGTCTATTGTTGTCATGACCCAAACCCGCGCTAGTCATGATGGCACCTTTCGTGAAGACAAGGCCAACCAACTAACCCCAATTCATCTCTTTTAAAATAATTAAACATAAATGAATAGCAAAAATATGACTTAATGACATTAATTAACGATATTTACAACCCAACACAACCCTACCGGGGTGTCACAAGTCACGAGCATCTAGAAGGAGTTTTGATACAACTACAAAGCCTATAATACATAGAATAAAATCTGGAATCAAAAGGAAGAAAACCGGTGCTGCGAACGTTGGCGGTCATCTTGCTCAGCTACGATAGCAAATCCTCAACTAGCTCAAATCCGCTACCGGGTAAACCATTACCTGCATCTGCACACGAGGTGCAGAGAGTAAAGTGAGTACTCCAACTCAGTGAGTAATAAAGGTAAATAATAACTGAGTAGCAAGAAACCACGTAAAGCAAGCCATGATGCTATATAGAACAATGTAACCCTTTGAGAAAACAGTGAAACCGTGTAATCTTTAAAAATACCTGGACTCAGTTTAAAACCTCTTTTGGAATATCTTCTTCCAACAGTTAAGCAAATGAATGCGAAACAGGTAGTGCAAGTCAGTACATAAGTCAGTCCCTCGGGCACAGCACTCCATTAACAAATAACACCAGGGTATCAGGTAAGCAGTGCAAGAAGTAGCATGAAAGCCAATGAAATACGAGTGCTGAAATGTCATGAAAAATAATACAAATAGGATCAAATGCATGAGTGCAATGCAATGCATATGACAGTACACTTTGGTACCCACTGCGGCGTACAGCCCGAGCAATCTATATATTTAACGTCAACGGCGCTCACTGGTGGTGTGTACATACTCTGGAGGGGCTCATACAGCCCAAATGCAAATAATCAAGCCATCTTGTGGCAACAACCAGGCCTTCGGCCTCAATATCAATACAATATCGCTGCGGCGCACAGCCCGAGCCATCCATATATCCAGAAATCACTATAACACTGCTATGGTGCGCAACCCTATCCATGCTCAGTTCAGAAATGCACGTAAGCCACTTGGGCAATATTAAAATAATAGTTCTCACCTCAAAACATCAATAAAATATTGTTTAAGTTTTCAAATCTTAGAAAAATGGCTGAGTTTGCAAAATAGTATTAAAACCCTGGACCGAGATCAAATAGTATGCAAAGTAGTGCGAAAAGAGTGATATCAATCCCTGAAGGATTCACATAGTTGGCACGAAGCCTAAACATAGCTATCAGCCCAAATTATGATGATAACAATTAGTTTCAGAAAAATACGTAGTAATTTCATCAACCGGAACGGACCAAGTCACAATCCCCAACGGTGATCTACCCCACGCTCGCTATCTGGTGTGCAAGTCACCTCAATACAGCACTATGATGTATAAATCCGGGTTTCAAACCCTCAGACTATCATTTACAATCATTACTCACCTCGAACCGGTGAAATCTCTAGCTCGCGATGCCTTTGCCCCTCAAATCGGCCTCCACGCGTGTCGAATCTATCCATCATTAGAGTGAATACATCACAATATGCCAAGGGAACAATACCCAATCGAAAACAATCAAAATATAGCAAAAATCTTGAAATTAGCAAAATCCGAGCCCCGGGCTCACTTCTCGAAACTCAAAAATTTTTATAACAAAATGTTCTTCGTCCTTTCACGAGTCCTTACATATAAAGAACACAAAAAATCAGAGCTCGTTTGAACCTTCAAGTCGACCCTAGAAGGTCTCAAAATCACAAGCCTTAAAACCCCACTTTTCTATGATTTTCATGTTCGAATTCATATATAATCTTGTATTTAACTTGAAAATAAGTAGAAGCAACTCACCTTTGATGCTTGATGAAATTCCCCTTGAAATTCTCTCCAAAATCATCCAAGCCAAATGAAAGAAATGAAAGAAATAAGCCAAATCCGTGTTTAAAGAATCTGCCCGTGCTTCGTAGAGTTGTACCTTGCACTTGTTCTATACAAGTTGTACATCCTATTAAAATTTTCTCTTGTCGGACACCTTCTGTTTAAACACCCATAACGTCTTGTATAAATATCCAAATAACAAATGGTTTGAATATTTAGAAACTAGATTCGAAGATATTTAATTTGATAGGTTGTACACCATATAACTCTTTATATATCCCGAGATATGAGCTTCTAAAGTCGGCTCCATGAAATCAGAAAATTCTGGAGAAATTGCTTTACCAGTCATCTTCAATCGATCATAACTTTCTCTACAGATGTCCAAATTATGATTTCTTTAGCTTTGTGGAAACTAGACACGGTGGGCTATAGCTTTCATTTTTGAATCATCTCAAAATTCTTTGTAGATAAAAAGATATATGCCTCTGAAGTTGGACCAGCTTCTTCACCGCGCACCGTGAAAACACGACCGCGGCCACGAAACCTCCCACCGCGGTCCGCGAAAACATGACCGTGGCCGCGAAGTTGGTTTCAGATATTCGACCCTCCAGGCCTCCAACAGCTATATTTTAGCCTAAAGACACCCCGAGACCTATCCGAAACTCACCCGAGCCTTCAGAACTTCAAACCGAACGCACCAACAAGTCTGAAAACACATCATGAACTTAGTCGAGGCATCAAATCACATCACATATCATCAAAATCACCAATTATGCATGGATTCAAGCCTAAGAACTTATTAAATTTCCAAATTTCACAACCGATGCCGAAACACGTCAAAACTAGTCCGAATGAACTCAAATTTTGCAGACAAGTCCAAAATGACATAACGATGCTACAGAAACTCTCGAAATTCCATTCCGACCCTCGGATCAAAATCTCACCTATCAACCGGAATTTGCGAAAATACTAACTTCGCCAATTCAAGCCTAATTCTACACCGTACCTCCAAAACCACTTTCGATCATGCTCCTAAGTAACAAATCATTCCCCGAAGCTAACCGAATCACCGGAAAACACATACGAGCCCCATAACTCATAAGTCAACATCTGGTTGACTTTTTCAACTTAAGCCTTCCTTAAAGAGACTAAGTGTCTCATTTCTTATCAAAACCAATCCAAATAAATTCTAACACACCACATACCAAAAACGAAACATAAAGAAGCATAAAATGGGGGAAAACAGAGCGGTAACTCATGAGACGACGGGTCGGGTTGTCACAATTGATCATGTGTTTTCAATGTGGCTTTACTATGATCATTGCTCTATGTTGCAATGACCTACCTTACAACTAACCTGTTAGTTCTGTAGAACCCTTTGAGAATACTATGCACCCTCTTATTTATGTGCTCCACTAAATACTTTGATGTATTCAATGTGTCCCCAACCCCTCTTTCGTTGTGTGGAACTTGCTTGCCAAGGGTTTACGAATAATGGTTGTTCTATGATTTGTGTTTGACTAAGTGTTTTTTATACTCTTTTCAAATTGTTTTTACCTCCAAATTAATACTGGTTTTCAGAAAATCTATTTACTTCAAAGAATCCTCTTCATACAGTTTACCAAAAACTCTTTCAAATCATGTCAAGCACTCTCACTTATTCATAGCTTATAAAGTCATGCCCCTCTGGTATGTGTACTGCTTAGAGCTCCCTAAGATATCTCGGAACTCTAGCATATCAGGGCTGGCTCTTCCACACTGCAAATAATTAGTTTCTATTTGAGAAAGTCTGGGTATGAGGACTGCCTGGGATCCTTGAGGTCCTTAGGGAAATCTGACACATCTGGACACAAATGTGGTAATGAATCTTGGGCATTTGAGACTAGTGAAGGCCTATGTCATGACCCCAATTCCCCCACTGTGAACTGTCGTGACGGCACCTAGTCTCTATGACTAGGTAAGCCTAAGCGAAAGTAAAACAATTTAGAAACAGAAATAAAGCATTAATAGTGTCTAAATGTGCCGCTCGGCATACACCATATATATAACTAAAGGCCAATATCCAAATCCAAGACCCAGAAACCCATGAATCACAAGCTAAGATAAATGCAACAAAGCTCTAACTCCAGAATGTCTAACAACCAGAAGAGTATAGAAGGGCTAAATACTAAAGCATGAATAGAAAAGGACTCCTTGGTTTGCGGATGTGGCAGATGTACCTCAAAGTCTCTAAGCAGACGCCTCCCTTAAGGATGGTAGACCTGATCAGCAGTATCTGGATCTACACATAAAAAACATGTGTAGAAGAGGCATGAGTACACCACAACAGTACTTAGTAAGTGCCAAGCCTAACCTCGATCGGGTAGTGATGAGGAAGTCAGGGCCCTACTGAGGTTAAAAATAATATAAAGTTTCAACAATATGAAATAAGCAGTAAAAATGAGTACAACATTGAAATAAAGCAGGTTATATGGGCAACAACAACTATACAAAAAACTGAGTAACCACAGAAGTAAATACAACTCAATTCAATAGTAACAACAAGGATCTCCCAGGATACCATCCTGTAGTCCCTACTACAACTGTCCAGTGGCAAAAAGGTACTCAGAAATGGAAATCTCTTATCAAGCAACAAATAATTCTAGCATAACATGCTTCATGTAATGCAATCAAGTCAATTTAAGCAAATAGGCAATTATGTCAACTATTCATGCTTCTCTAGCGAACAATAGGCTGTCGCGCCCCCTTTTTCTCGCGAAATCGAGTTTATGACATTTAGGAGGACAACTCATTCCTTTTAGCAGTTAGGTTTGATTTGATGAGTCGCCACCTAATGATTAGGGTGCATTAAGACACCAATAGAATTTTGATTTGAGTAACCAGAGATTGGGTAAGGGCTTGAAATTATTCTAAGGGGAAGGTATTAGACACCCCTCAGAATCCACTAGTGTAGTTCCTAGCCGGACTATTATTGTGAATTTAGAAGCAAACAACATGTAAACAAACAAAGCTTTAGATCAGAGGGGATTTTCACATAAGGTTTCACAAACAAATAAAGTTAGAAAGAACTAAACGAAAGCTGATTTTCCTTAAAAGAAGGAGTTTTGAAATTCTTTTAGAAGAGATAAGAAATAAGGGAAGGGGGGGAGTCCTAGGTTTATTAACGATAATGATCACCCCACATAATGCCCGGTAATCACTCCTCAATGAGGGGATACATGTGGCATTATCGTGTGGTCATCATATCTATATCTACCTTCCCACCCCGTTAAGATATTAAAGCGCGGAATGGTCTCATTTTCTTATTGCATGCTATTACCCGTCCCATTCGTATTAGTCCCGGAGGCATTTAGGACTACTAATCCTAAGAGGGGAGGGATATTAGGTTTATTTGTAGTTTTCAAAGGTAAAAACTCTAAGGCGATATACAAAACACGTATTGCGAGTTGGGGAAAGCATATAGCAAGCAAAGGCTCTAATATATATATTTTAACAAATAAGCACGTAATTAGCATGACATACACATACTGTTAAGTTCTGATCAAATACTAAATATGAGAGAACTTAAATGTTGAGGCAGACTGATTTATTACATAATTCAAATAAAAAGCCCGAATCATGCCTGCCTGCTGGTTTTAGCTGTTGGCAGAAACAGATTTAATTTATAACTTTACCCAAAGGCTTGCCTAAGTGTTGGACAAGGATCCTATAGGCATGGTGTCTATTGAATTCAGAAAGCAGCAGAATAATAAGGTTAAAAAATAAACTGGACATGTACTGGTTAAAAAAAGGGTAGTCACGTTAAAAGAAAGGCCAGTTTTTAACGAAGATTATAAGTTCTACAGATAACAGTACCATTGTTACTGATTTTAGTTCCATACGTGAATGAAGTGGCTCAGATTCGATTAGGAGTTCCTATAGGCATGACTTGTACGCGTAATTATTTTGAACGTGGTATAAAATGCAGAAGACTCGCTTTAAACTTATGGATATGACATCTAGGTGCTGAATTTTGTTTAAGACCTATGAGCATGACATCTCAGTGCTGAACTTGTTTTAAAACATTATGAACATGATATCTAAGTGCAAAAATTGTTTTAAAACCTTATGAACATGATATCTAAGTGCAGAAATTGTTGTAAAACCTATAAACATGATATCTAAGTGCTGCTACATTTCTGTGTTGCATGTCGGCAATTTTTCCTGATATGACTGACAAATTTCTTGAAATTCTTATGGATGATTTACACTATTGGCAAAACATATAAGGATTGTCTTAAAAAAAATGATATCTAAGTGCAGAAATTGTTTTAAAACCTATGGACATGATTTCTAGGTGAAAATGGATATACAAGATTCAAAAGGACCTATAGGCATATTTTCTATATGCATAGGCAGAACTCAGATTTCCAGATACTTATGGACATGATTTAGAAGGACCTATAGGCATGATTTCTATATGCATGCAGATTTAAAATACCTATCGGCATGGTATCTATCCTTTTTGCATACATAGTTACCCACCCTCTTCACTAACCATTCCCAAGAGTTTATTACAAATTATTACAGCCCAGAATAAAGTAAAAAAAAAATACATCAGAAAATATAAAAGTACAGCCAAGTAGAGCTGATTCAGACTTCATGTCCTAAATATGAGGTAAACCAACTCCATGAGATCATCATCTAAAGCCTTTCTCCCATTTAATTGTATCAAAGTTTCCTAAGAGCCTCAATGGGACTCCGGGCAATACTCACACCCAAATATATTAACAGATTGGGACAAGCGCAGTGTGGAAAGGCCAACCCTCAAGTGTCCAAGTTCAGAGAGAACTCAAAGGGTCCCAAGGCAAGGCTCACAAGATAGGGCCAGAACTTAAAGGCTAAGAAGGTGTGTAAGTGCAGATCATAATGCTAAAAGGGAAAAGAAGAGGGAACCAGCTATAAATAAGTATACAAAAGAGGATCAGGGGAATAGGGAGATTGTACAGAACCTATTGCTTAGGCCAAGGCAGACTCTAGGCATGCCTAGCAATAGAGAGTGCTAGCACACCTATAAGTCTGCCATCACAGATGTTATTAAAGACTAGGATCCCAAGGGATCAAATTTGATTCATGGACAATAACTTGCAGTATTGCCATGCCGTAAAGCATAGCTTAAACACATAAGGGGATAGGGGTTTTGGATTCATAGTAGAACAGGCAGAAAGAAACCTGTATGCTATAATGGGTGTTGAACTATACATAAGCAGCAAATAAACACGTTGTTGTGGTGCTGAAACTTAAATCAGGACATACGAGTTTCAAAGAAACAAATAGAGAGAAATTAAGCAACATGTCTTGTAACAGGCCACGGTATAAGCAAACAAGAGAGAATAATTTTTGAGTGTAAGTGTAAGTTTAGAAAGACTACCAGTGATGGATTTTTTAACGAAAGATTCGTGTACTTATAGTGTGAAAAACAGGCAGAAATAAGGTAAGAAAATGATTAAGGAACTGGGTAGCAATTAAGATCAATCAGTACAAGACTTCCTTTAATTAAGGAATTCAGACTTAAACGGTAATAAGCAAGAATGTTATATAAGGGAAGAGATCAAACAAGCATCTTGTGCCAAGTAGGCAATTAGGGTAGGTACATAAGAAATTACTTAAGGGAAAAATTTCGAAATGCACGGTTAAATAAATAAGGTAAGAAAAATCAATTAGTAGACAGTAAATCAAGGATCAATGGTTTTTTAATCACTGGTCCATGAATTAACCAAGTCAGAAAAGCCGAGGAAAGTTTTTAACTTAAATCTAGTGAGAGGGAAATCAGCAAACAAGGAAAGAAATAAATCAAACCTATACAAAGGAAGTCTGAAATTAACCAAAATTAAAAGCTATTTTAAAGGGAATTCAGCACATATAAAGAACACACAAACATGATAAGCTGAATTTAGGGCAAAGAAAGAAAATGTCATGTCATTGCAAAATCAGTAGGTAATAGACTATAGGATCATGGTAGTCACATAGGTCATCAATGTAGAAGAGAGATAGTTCAAACAGCATACAAAAGGTCCAGTGTAAAGACCTTAGAAGAGTTCACTCGAGGATCAGAATTGCTTGAAGAAATAGAGGTTGAAACAAAGATTTCAAAACTCAGTTGAGCAACAGATAAAATAGATTCAGAAACTCGAAATAATTAGGGTTTCTGAAATCAAACAATTTCAATGATGAGGAACAAGCATATCACATAGCCAATGTTTTCAAACTCGGATGAACCCCCAAATTTTAGGGTTTTACCATCAATCGAGTGCAGAGATGAGATGACAAGTAATGAAGGAAAAATAAACTAATCAAAACAGGTTTAGAGGTCTCAGAAAGGAACTAAGACCATTAACATGCTCTTTTAGTAGCAGGAACTCATGGGAAGCATAGTAAAAGAACAACATGTGAAACACAGTAGCGGAACTCAAAGAAACATAGTAGAAGAACTAATAGGAAACATAATGGAAGAAACTAATAAGAACAATGTGAGAAGCATATTAAGAAGCATATTAGAAGAAACTTAACAAGAACACAGTAGGAGAAATATATAAAGAACACAGTAGGGAAACATATAAAGAATGTAGTAGAGAAACATATAAAGAACATATAAATAACACACAAAAAAATGACCCTAAATCGGAAAAATATAAAGGTTTTGAAAGCATAACTTTTTGAATGAAATATCAAGAAATCATTTAAAAGTTTAGGGAAAATATAGATCTAGAACAGATCTAAAGAAAATAGAAGAACCTCAAAAGCTAGGGTTTCAGAGGAACCCAAACGGTGAGAAAGGCTTGGATAGATTTAAGCAGGAGGGGTCGAAGCCAGGCTCGAAACAGACATGGCTTGCCGGAGCAAGGCCGGAGATGGCCATAAAACTTGAATCAACAAGGTCTGGAAGAAGTTTCTTCGTGGTCAGACCATTAAACCTCAGCAACCAAACGTGTATGCACCATAGAAGGCAGGTAGGTTGTGAAACCACCATAGATTCAGGCCAGGAGGTAGCCGGAGAAGGTGAGTGAAACTCATCAGAGCGGAGGGGAAGGGGGAAGGTTCTAGAGAGACCTAGAGATAGAGAGATAGAGACGAGTGAGGAAATGAGAGTGGTCTTGGGTGGTCGTTTGGTTTAATTTGGTAAGGACGGATCTCGACCATTAATCAAAATTGATCAACGGCCAAGATTTAATCCTGGTTGGGTCGGGTAGATTTAGGATTGGGCTTGGGTATTTGGGTTGATTTAATTTTGGTAGGGTATTGGGTTTAATTAGGCTAAATTAGAAGGCCAAATCTAACTATAAATTAAATATCCCTTTTTCCCATTTAATTTATAAAAAATAGTAAATAAATATCTGTAAACTAATTAAAAGATCCAAAATAATTTATAATATATAATTATCAATTTAAAAATATAAAATCCCATTTTATAAATATGAGACAAATTTAAACCCAAAAAATGGTTAATATTACAATTATGCAATTTTATCGTTAAAATACTAAAAATAAATTTGTAAAAAATGTCTTAGCTATAATTTAATACAAATATGAGAATCCAATAAATGAGTCACCAAAAATGATAATTTTGGTGAAAATTATTGGGTTTTTTTTGATAAAATAGGGCACTAAATTGATTAAAAAATCTTCGGATAATTAAGGAAAAATAATGCAACCTTGGGATATACTATATATGCCTATATAGGCCATTTAATTTTTTTTTTTTTGCATATTTTTAAAAAATTATAGGAAAAAATTGGGTAACAGCTGCCCTTCTTCGCCCGGGAAGGATGAAAGAGCTGTCGGGTAAAGATATGATGGCCAATTTTGACCAGATGAAATGACATGAATAGGTTTGGCTGTGCTTTGCTTTTTGAGCTGCCTACATATCCCTAGTCTTACAGGAATCAAGCCATATATAGTTCGGGATCTGTCAGCGGAGTATGCCGATGGAGACCTTTCAAGAACGGACACAATATTTAGGTTGGGATGAATGGTTAAGGTCTAATAGGGCTATGGGAATTGGAGTGGATCACTTACGATAAGATGGCCGTTGCTCGCCGGTTTACCTGCAACTAAGCAAATACAGGCATATATTGTGCGTAAATTTAAAGATGATGCAAATTCCCGTCGGACCATGAATACTGCCTTTGGATGGTTAGGATGACATCCGCAGACCATGATATCCTGGGCCATGAAGTTTATATTCGTAGGTCATGAAATGATGCTCTCGGGCTATGAGAATGATGCCTCCGAACCATGAGATTTTTGGCCATGACAAGGCGTTCTCGGGCTATGAGAATGATGTCTTCGAACAATGATGCCCTCAAATAATTTGGCGATCTTTTAGCCCATGAAATGCAGTAGGTGGTGATCTTTCAGCCCATGAAATGCAGTAGGTGATGACTCAGCAGTGCAAACGTAAATGAAGTGGCGATCTTTCAATCGTGCAAGTGTAAATAAAGTGGCGATCTTTCAGCCATGCAAGCAAGTGGCGATCTTTTATCCATGCAAGCATAAATAAAGTTGTGATCTTTCAGCCATGCAAGTGTTAATGAAGTGGCGATATTTCAACCATGCAAGCATAAATAAAGTGGCGATCATTTAGCCATGCAAGCGTAAATAGAGTGGCGATCTTTCAGCCATGCAATGCAGATGGAGAAAGTGTTTAGTTTTAGAAGGAAGAATGGTAGCCTTATGCAATGCAAAAATTGCAGATGGAGACAGTGTTTAGTCTCAAAAGGTAGAATAGTAGCCTTGTGAATTGCCGAAATACAAATAAAATGGAAAATGGTAATAGAGTTTCTTAGCTGATACCAAGTTGTGATATTGTCACTGCTGGGGTACATTGCAGTATAAGGAATATCACCGACGTGCGTGGATAGAAAATGCTGGTAAATGTAATAATTCTGAGGTTATATTCATGAATAATGTCTGTCTTTTGAGTGTATAGTAAGCCAGATGCTTTCACAATCTAAGTGTCTGCATCCAAAGAAAAATCATGAGTTTTGTAGAAGGGAGGTTAGCTCGTATCCCCGCTTCCCTTGCTTGGCCTCTTCGGCTTTGATCTGGTGATACGACATGCATCATTAGGGGGTAGTGTTGCTGAACAAGACAATTTCGTTAATAAACATGTATGAATTTGTAAAAAATGTGACATAAGTGTATATTTAAGAAATAACTTTAGATGAACCAACGACTATGACGCGGATCAAGACATTACAACCTCCCTTGTTACGGAATTTTGAGGGTCCTCCTCAAAATTCTGCCCCAATTTAATGGGTTAATGCTTCTGACAGCTGCTTGCGATGATTGGTTGAAATTACTTCGGAATTTTGAGGGTCCTCCTCAAAATTCTACCCTAGTTTCCAATTGTAGGGGGAAATAAAAACTGTATTGAATTATGACCGAACCCATAAGGCTACCTATGTATCCCCTCTTAAACGGGAATAAGGTTAGACGTAGTTCAAATTACATCATATAGGAAAGCATAAGATTACACATAGTAGTGCTTGACTGCATCTGAATTGATTGGTTTATGCCAAACTTCTCCGTCCATTTCTGCAAGTATAAGGGATCCTCCTGTCAGAACCTAGTGAACCCTGTATGGACCTTGCCAGTTAGGAGAGAATTTCCCCTTGGCTTCATCTTGATGCGGGAAAATTTTCTTTAATACCAGCTGGCCCGGTGTGAACTGTCTCGGCTTGACACTCTTGTTGAAGGCTCTGGACATTCTGTTGTGATAAAGCTGACCGTGGCAAACAACATTCAGTCTCTTTCCATCTATAAGAGCTAGCTCCTTGTAATGACTCTTCACCCATTCTACATCGTCAAGCTCGACTTCTTGTATGATTCTTTAGGAAGGAATTTCTACGTCGATGGGAATGACGCTTCTATACCATAAACTAGCATATAGGGGGTTGCCCCAGTTGATGTGTGAAGAGTGGTGCGATACCCCAATAGAGAAAATGATAGGTTTTCATGCCATTGCTTATGCTTCTCTATCACTTTCCTCAATATTTTCTTGATGTTCTTGTTGGCGCTTCTACGACTCTATTCATTTGAGGCTTGTAAGCTATGGAATTCTTGTGTTTAATTTTGAAGGTTTCACACATAGCTTTCATTAAGTCACTGTTGAGGTTGGAGCCATTATCAGTAATGATTGACTTTGGAACCCCGATCCGACAAACAATGCAGTGGTGGACAAAGTCTGCCATGACTTTCTCAGTTATTGCTCTGTAAGATGTTGCTTCGACCTATTTGGTGAAATAGTCGATTGCCACTAGGATGAACCTGTGCCCGTAAGAAACGGCCGGCTCGATCGGTCCAATAATATCCATTCCCCAAGAGGCGAACAACTATGATGAGCTTGTTGCATTAAGCTCGTTTGCAGATACATTTATCATGTCTGCATGTATCTAGCAACGGTGGCATTTCCAGACATACTAGATGTAGTCCGTTTCCATAGTCATCCAAAAGTAACCAAATTGGAGGATCTTCTTAGCTTAGAAAAAGCCGTTCATATGTGGACCACAAGTCCCGACATGGATTTCCTCTAGCAGCTTGGATGCTTCAACTGTGTCGACACACCTTAGTAGCCCCAAATAAGGAGTCCTCCTATATAGGATTCCTCCACAGTAGTAGAAATTATTGGACAGCCTCCGAAGCGTGCACTTCTATATAGGACCTATAGGCTCTGGGTATTCTCCCTTTGCTAAATATTCCTCGATATCATGAAACCAAGGCTTTCCGTCTGCCTATTCTTCAACGTGGGCACAATATGCTGGCTGATCATAGATCTTTACTGGAACATGATCAGAAGTTTTTATCCGGATGTTGTATCATGGATGACAAGGTAGCCAATGCATCGGCGAGCTCACTCTGGATTCTGGGAACATGTCGGAATTCTGTCTTTGTGAACCTCTTTCTCAATCCCTGTACTTGATGCAGATACGGAGGTATCTTAGAGTTTTTTGTTGCCCATTATTCTTGGACCTGATGTATAAGCAAGTTTGAATCTCTGATCACTAGTAACTCTTGAATGTTCATGTCAATAGCCATCTTGAGCCCTAACATGGAGGCTTCATACTCGGCCATATTGTTGGTGTACGGGAACCTAAGTTTGGCAGACACCGGATAATGCTGACAGGTTTCTGATACTAGGATTGCTCCTATGCCGACTACTTTGAAATTTGCTGCTCCATCGAAAAACATTCTCCACCCATCATAGGATTCTGCAACATCCTCTCCTATGAATGATACCTCTTCATCGGGAAAATACGTCTTTAGGAGTTAGTATTCTCCATCCACGGGATTTTCAGCCAGGTGATCTGCTAGCGCCTATCCCTTAATTGCTTTCTAAGTTAAGTAGACAATGTCAAATTCACACAACAGGATTTGCCATTTGGCCAGCTTGCCAGTGGGCATGGGCTTTTGAAAGATGTACTTCAAAAGATCCATCATTGATATGAGATATGTGGTATAGGAACAGAAGTAGTGCCTCAGCTTCTGGACCACCCAAGTCAAGGCAAAACAGGTGCGTTCTAACAAAGAATACCAGGCCTCGTACAGAGTGAACTTCTTGCTGAGATAGTAAATGGCATGCTCTTTCCTCTCTCTTTCATCATGCTGCCACAGGACACAACAGAAGGCACCATCTAACACTGCAATATAGAGAAACCAAGGTCTACCTGGCTTGGGCGAGACTAAAATTGGTGGTGTTGAGAGGTATTCTTTGATCCTATCGGAAGCCTTCTGGCATTCATCGGTCCACATGGTGGCGACATCCTTTTTCAACATCTTGAAGATCGGCTAAGAGATGACCGTGGACTGTGCTATGAATCGGATGATATAGATAAGTCTTCCTAAGAAACACATCACGTCCTTCTTGTTCTTTGGCAGTGGCAATTCTTGAATGGCTTTGATCTTTGATGGATCCAGTTCTATCCCCGGCGACTCACAATGAACCCAAGCAATTATCTAGCCGAAACCTCAAATGCACACCTTGCGAGATTCAATTTTAGGTTGTACCTTCGCAGTCTATTGAAGAATTTCCTCAAATCTTCTATGTGATGAGCAACCTTCTTTCACTTAATTATGACGTCGTCTACATACACCTCTATCTCCTTGTGCATCATATCATGGAAAATAGTACTCATATCCCTCATGTAGGTGACCCCTATATTCTTTAACCCAAATGACATCATCTTGTAGCAGTACATTCCCCATGGCATAATGAAAGCTATTTTCTTAACATTTTCTTCATCCATCCAGAACTGGTGATAGCTAGTGAAACAATCTACAAATGATTGCAGTTCATGCTTGGCCCAATTATCGATCAAGATGTGTATGTTTGGTAGAGGGAAGTAGTATTTCGGACTGGCTCGGTTGAGATCCTGGTAGTCGACACAGACTCTAACCTTCCCTTCTTTCTTTGGCACTGGAATGATGTTGGCCAACCATGTCAGGTATTCTAATACCTTGAGAACCTTGGATCTGACCTGCTTGGTGACTTCTTCCTTGTGTGTGCCACAATAGATGTACTTAGACCAGTTATGTTATTATACGACCATGCAAATATGTTCTCATATTCTCTTAGAAACTCTATGTATTTCTTCATTTATGATGACGATAAGTGGATGCTGATTCTGTTTCCTTGACATTTTCTGTATCTCCCAGGTTAACAATTTCGGTCTCGTCCAGGTCAGACTTTGGCCTGTTTTCAAAACTCTCGACTTCCTTAACAATCTCTTCTGGTATGTCATCTTCCTCTGAATCCATGTCTATTTGTTGCGTTGTCTCATTGCATGTCACATTCATTGGTTCATCAAGATAAGTAATAGTAATGCTGTATAAGTAATGTAACGAGAAAAAATAATAAGAGCATTGATTTATAAGGAAAATCAAAATGCTTTGATAAATTCCATAACTGTTTTGAACATTGAAGATCTTATTACAAAATTTAAAATGCGAAAGGAAAGTTAACTAGTGAAAATAAAAGATGGTTCATGATGCTTGTTCAGCCTTGCTACCCCTAGGTTCCCCGGGCTCTGGTGGTTCTGATGGTCTAGTTATTGAGGCATGCTCCTCTGCTTACTGCCTGTATGGAAGGGCCTTCCTCCCCCTCCTTCTCGAAAATGATACAACAATCTATGTCACTTTATTCCAGGAACAAATTGCTCACTACTGCCAGTGCTTCCTCTTCTTCTGACCCATAGATAACTTCAGCCAGTTGGAAAGTCTGTTCCAAGCGTGGTATTGGATGGTCCAATAGATAGTAAGGACCATGCCACGGTGGCGACCAATGGTTGAATTCCTCTGAAGTATACTCGTATCCCTATCCGAAGGTGGTGCCATGTTTCTTGAGCTTGATGGGCTTAGTGATTCCTTGGAGGTTCTTGCCAAGTCCCTTGCCAGGTTCATATCCGCTCCAGTTCAATATTCTTTCAATTTTGTTATCCCACCATTTTTCCTTGTCAATGGTGTTGACTCGCTCAATGTGGTGATAAGTCTCTTCGCCTATCTTTCTTCTACCTCCTATTACTGGAATGGTCTGTCAACTGTATATAGGATTGCTACCGTTGCTGTGAATGATCACCTCTTGGTGATTCCACACAAACTTCACAACCTGATGTAGTGTTAATGCTACGTCCCCATCGGTATGGATCCATGGTCGTCCCAATAATAGATTGTAAGATTCTGGCGCGTCTACTACTTGAAAATAAACATCAAACCAAGTAGGCCCCATTTGTAAAAATAGGCTAATTTCCCCAATGGTGGACCTTTGAGAACCGTCGAAAGCTTTGACGTTGATAACCCCATCCTAGATCTCATGCAGTCCTTTTCCAATGTCCTGAGTGTTAACAATGGCAAATGTTGAGGCTGGACTCTCTATTAATCAGGATTCTGGTAATGAAATAATCTTTGCATTGCACAGTGATATGCAAAGCCTTGTTGTGACTCAACCTTTCTGGTGGCAGCTCATCTTCATGAAAAGTGATCTTGTGACTTTCCAATACTTGGCCCACCATGTTAGCCATCTCTCTATCAGGGATGTTGCTTGGTATGTATGCCTTAGTTAGCACCCTTAACAGGGCATTCTTGTATGCATCAAAATTTTGTAGCAAAGCTAGTATAGAAATTTGAGCTGGTATTTTGTTCAGCTGATCAATGACCGAGTATTCCTTAGCTTGTTTCTTTCTCCAGAGATCATCGGGCATGGTTTTAGTGATGGTTGGCTGACTAGAGGCCTACTTGCTTGACTCAGCCAAATGTTTCGGGGTATAAACCATACCAGTTCACGCATACACTGTGCCACCACAGCTTCCTCGAACTTGACCTTTCCTTTTCATTTTGCCTCGCCTATGTAGTCCCAACGTATAATATTTGTATGGAATGGTGTTATGGCCGACATTTCCAGTAGAATTGGCATGGCTATCTTTACTTCGAACGGAGCATGCACCTAAGGCGGTAAAACTATAACTTCGAAGGGTGTAGGTGCATTTGTTGGTGGCATAAATTCGACCTCAATTGGCGCTGGCATATTTGCAGAGGATGGTATTTCAAACTCTAGTGGCATGGACATGTTTACCTCGGCATCCCCGGAGGGCTGAATCTGGACCACAATTCGATTAAGGGTGACTATTGGCTTCTTTGGATCGTCACCTTCTGTGATCAAACCGATCGATCCTTTAGGGTTCCAATAATCCTCTATTTCAATCATGTGAACGTCTCCACCCTTGTGGTCTGGTAGATGGTTATTGCGGACATTCGGAGTAGGTTCCTTGGCCACAATAATCTTGTTATCAATCAAAGTCTAGATCTTATCTTTCAGAGAGCGATATTCATCAATAGTGTGTCCTTTCATGCCGAAATATTATGCACAAGACTTATTTGTATTAACCCAATAAGAAGGGTTCTCAAAAGCAGCAAGGATAAAGGTGACGTAACCAACGATTTTGAGTCTTTTATAAAATTAATCGATAGGTTCAGCAATAGCCGTATACTGTTTTGGGTGTCTTCGATCAAAGTTTGGTCAGAGTTTAGGGAGGTTTTGTTGTGGAGGAGGGGATTGGTAGTGGGATCGTTGAGTGTTGTAGGCTTGGTAAACATATGCTGGTTGGGAGTATTTGGGTGAAGTGGGCTGATATGTGAGAGGTGATTGATAAGTGAGTTATGGAGTTTGGTAAGAGGGTGAGAGTGCTTGGTAGTTTGGGGTAGTTGATATGTGAGTGGGGGCGTTGGGTATGTTTGGTGTTTGACGGGATATTTAGCTCTCTGTGCTACAATTATGGCTCCTACGTCCCTTTTCTTAGACACACAGCCTGACTCTAAGGCCTTGTTTGTAGCTTGCAAAGCCTCGAAATTCGTAACCATACCGCTTTTGATGCCCTCTTAGATCCTTTCTCTCAGCTTCATAATGTAAGAAAATTTATATCCCTCGATCATCATTAGTCTCTCATTATACTGTGGGTCTTGGGCCCGAATTAAGAATTTGTTCATTTTCTCTTCTTCCAAAGCAGGCCTAACCTTAGTGGCTTCTGACCTCCATCGAGTAGCATACTCGCATAATGTTTCTGTGGGTTTCTTCTTCAGATTTTGGTTATAGAACACATATGGCGCCTTCTCTGTATTGAACCTAAATCTGTCCATAAAATCGGATGCCATGCCCACCCCATTTGATCACTTCTTCGAATCTCGTCAAATGTACCAAGACAAAGCATCTCCCTTCAAGCTCCTCATGAAAATCTTAATGTGGATTTTCTCCTCTTTTCCTACTCTAACCAATTTGTCACAGTACGTTCTCAAATGGACCCTTGGGTCCCCTGTACCATCAAATATCTCAAACCTAGGAGCTTTGTACCCCTCAAGTATTTCGACATCGGACTGTATGCAAAGATCTTCATACTACCTTCGACTCCTTGAATCCTGTTAGTCAACCTTTTAAGCTCTTCGGCCAGATTTTTGATGAGCAAGTCCTTATCATCGGACTCGGCTATGGTGGACTAAGGCACAGTCTCCACGTAGATGGGGGTATTATTTTGGATATGGCATTGGTCATTTGTGGAGTTCCGGGACGAGCAATGAAGTGTTATTTGTGGTATGGCAAGTATTGCAGTGATGGTGAGGAGTAGGATGGTTTTGTTTCTTTGGGACATTTTGTGGAGGTATAGGATTTTGAGCATTTGGGAAATTAACATCTGTAGTGGTGACGGAAAATGACAGATTTGCTAGATTCCGAACTTGGTCCAGTTCCTCTTGAAATTTCAACAGCTTTTGTTCTAGTTGGGATGCATTTTCCTTGGTAACTAGAGTACCGTGACCATGAGTGACCTCTACCCGTTCAGTTGAGTTCTCCTTTCTGTCATTGTTCAAATCTTCCATCTTCCTTTTGTTCTTGTGTCTAACAGGACTGAGAGAAGGAGTAGGTAGAGGGCCCCTGGATCTTGTAAAATAGGATGATGTTGCCAGAGTTCACAAATTAACCTTTGGGGAGGTGAATAAACAAAAAGAAAAAAAAAGGTAACAAGTTAGTGCGGATTATGAAAATATGTTGCAATATTTAAACACATAGTGCAGGAATTTAAATGTGCCCTAATTTTCGGACTTCTTTATGCCCGAGGTAAGTTGATTTGGAGAATTTGGAATTCTAAATGCCTCATTTCATTGATAAGAAGTATAAGAATCCTAAATCGACACTAAACAACATGAAATAAAAGTCACTACTGGCTCTCGGCCTTATTACATTTTATAAAGCAGAAATGAGAATACCTATTTATTTTGTCCCAGAAGGACCTTCCCCAAATTTGGCATCCTTGACTCCATCGAATAGCTTCCCTAACTCGCGTAGTCCCAGTAGCAGGTAGGCTCTGGCTAGATGTCCACCTTTATTTTCTTCAGCATTCCGGCAGTCTTCGACCCTCTTTAGAAATTTCTTTTCCAATTCTACTATACCTCGTTCCAAATATCCCAGTTGCTTGTTGTCACTAACAACTATATCCTTCCACTCTTCAATTAGTTTTTGATTGGCTTCCTGTATCTCTCGATGCTCGCTTTCGCATTCCTGGATCCTTTTGCGTAGTTGATTGTACTTGACCTGTGCCTTGGACTTTTCATCTATGATCCCGTGACCTCGAATAAAACCAGGTTGACCCAAACCATCGTGCCTATCCTCCAACCAACCTGGATAATAAGGAGCATAACCAGCATTGTATCTATCTAATTTGATAGTGTCCCTTCCCATGACAATCTTGCAGTGGCACATATGCTGAGCCTAGCCCCTATAAGGACGATCATCATCCTGCAAGTCGACTCGAAAGTAACTCATCTTATCTGGGTATAACCTGCTTCTTACCCACTTGTCTCATAACACGAAGAGGTATGTAAGGGTACGTTCATCTTAAGCCGATTAGTATCAAGAAAGGTTCGTCCTTGGATCGGACGATGAACTCCTCAGTTGGGAACCACTTGAACATCCATTGTACCTGGTCCTCAGTCAAATTTTCGAAGAGTTTGACCTGTTCTCTAGCATTCTGCTGTTGGGCGAACAAGTTGGGCGCGTAGTTCATTCGCTTTGGATAATGAAAAAAGATGTGATTATCCCAGTCCCTTCGATGGATTTCTTGCTGGTATTCACCTTTTTGGAGATGTTCCACGAGCCAAAGTTGAAGTAGCAAATTACAGCCTTTAAAGTGTTTGGCTCCTCGTTGACACCTTTTTAGGGCTCGGTATATTTCTGCAATGATCTTTGGTACGAGGTTGAATGGTTGTCTGTCAATTCCCTCCATTAGAGTCTTAGTGAAATAGCTATTTTGGTGTGGATTCTTGCCTTCTTTTTTGGAAACACGATCAATCCCAGGAAGAAAAACATGAACACAAAGACCCTTCGATGAATATGTCCCAATGGTGTGATATAAAACTTGTCGGGATAGGTACGGTAGGATTTGCTGTGACCGTAACTTTCGTATAAATAATCAAAAGGAATATAGGAGTCCTTCAGACATGTCAGTTCATGATATTTCTTTAAAACCGTCATCTTGAGGAAACCCCTACTCTTACGGCTCTCTAGCATCTACGAACCCAGAGTTTCCCTTAGTATACCGGCCAATCCCCCTATTTCTTCTAGCAATGGTGTCATTTCAATTTCCTTGAAGCGGAACACAGACCTTTTGCAATCCCATAACAAAGTAGTAGCTTCTATGATTTTGTTGTTAGTTTGGATTTCTAGGAGGGAAGGTAGGTTCCCAAAATATTTTCGGACAAAAGTCTGATCACTGGAGTAAATATCCTCCTACCAGCTTAGTAATTTTGGATACATATTGGTGACTATGCCGAATCTGGGGACTTTGTGCCTTATATTTCTGCAAGACAAAGGGTTAGTCCCTTACCCCGTCAGACTCGACTATTTAATATCGACAATTGGCATAAAAGCATTTAGTTCTCTAAAGAAATGCACTGATCATTACAATGTCCGTTTGGATTTTATGGAAACCTAGTGGACTTTGGACAAGGATGTCTTAAAGAGTCATTATGTAGACAACATAACTGATTCAACTAGGTTTGACCATGATGCATGCACAATTTAACAAACTAGGGTTTCTATGGGGTTTTAGACTAGTACCCTTGAGCGGACAACTCAAGGGGGAAAGGCGCAGAATCGTCAACTACACCGTTGAACGATTGGTTTTACCGCAAATATACCTTTTCTGAATTTAGGGAGTGTTAATATCGGAAGAGCGCAACCACTCATTATAAGCGTTGCTATAGGATTTTGTTTGGAACGAGTGAAATTTGATGTTGAGCATGATTATGCAACAGTTAAAGGCATGTAGTCATGTATTTGCATGTTAAGAAAGCAGTAAATACAACAGTTTCATAATGTAAAGCAGTAGTAATGAAAAGCAGTAAAGAAAAGAAAAAAAGAGATCAGTCAGTTTGGCAATTGAAAAGAAAGTTGAATTGCTAAAGGAAATAAACAAATAATTGTGCGTAAAGAAGCATCAATTCACAATAAAGGTCTGAAATGGTAAAACCCTAAAGACTCCCCAGCAGAGTCACCATGCTATCGCGCCCCCTTTTTCTTGCAAAATTGGGTTTATGACATTTGGGAGGACAACTCATACCTTTGGGAATTGGGTTCGATTCGAAGAGTCGCCATATAATGATTAGGGTGCATTAGGACACCAAGAGAATTTTTATTTGAATAACCAGAGATTGGGTAAGGGCTTGAAATTATTCTAAGGGGAAGGTATTAGGCACCCTTAAGAATCCACTTGTGTGGTTCTCGGCCAGAATATTATTGTGAATTTAGATGTAAACAACATGTAAACAAACAAAGCTTCAGATAAGAGGGGATTTTCACATAAGGGTTCACAAAAAAATAATGTTGGAAAGAACTAAAAGAAAGCTAATTTTCCTTAAAAGAAGGAGTTTTGAAATTCTTTGAAAAGAGACAAGAAATAAGGGAATGGGGGGGGGGGTCCTAGATTTATTCACAATATGGATCACCCCACACAATTCTCGATAATCAACTCCTTAATGAGGGGCTACGCATGGCATTATCGCATGGTCATCATATCTATATCTACCCTTCCCACCCTGTTAAGGTATCAAAGCACAGAATGGTCTTGTTTACTCATTGCATGCTATTACCCATCCCAATCTTATTATCCCCGGAGACATTTAGGACTACTAATCCTAAAAGGGGAGGGATATTAGGTTTATTTGTAGTTTTTAAAGGTAAAAACTCTACGGTGACATACAAAACACGTATTGTAAGTTGGGGAAAGCATATAACAAGCAATGGCTCAGATATACATCCTTTAACAAAGAAACACATAATTAGCATGACTTACACATACTAGTTAAGGTCTGATTAAAAAATAAACATATGAGAACTTAAAGGCTGAGGAAGACTAATTTGTTATATAATTCAAATAAGAAGCCCGAATCAGGCCTGACTGCTAGTTGTAGCTATTAATCGAAACAAATTTAATTTATAACTTTACCCTAAGGCTTGCCTAAGTGTTGGACAAGGATCCTATGGGCATGGTATCTATTGAATTTAGAAAGCATAGGAATAACAAGGTTAAAAAAATAAACTGGACACGTACTGGTTAAAAAAAGGGGTAGTCAGGTTAAAAGAAAGACCAGTTTTTAATGAAGATTATAAGTTCTACAACTAACAGTACCATTGTTGCTGATTTTAGTTCCATACGTGAATGAAGCGACACAGATTTGATTAGAAGTTCCTATAGGCATACCTTCTACGAGTAATTGATTTTAGAATGTGGTATAAAATGCATAATACTCACTTTAAACTTATGGACATGACATCTAGGTGCTGAATTTTTTTTAAAACCTATGAGCATGATATCTAAATGCTAAACTTGTTTTAAAACCTTATGAACATGATATCTAAGTGCAGAAATTTTTTTAAAACATTATTTACATGATTATAGGTGCAAAAATTATTTGAAAACCTATGAACATGATATCTAAGTGTAGAAATTGTTTCAAAACCTATGAACATGATATCTAAGTGCAGAAATTGTTTTAAAACCTATGAATATGATTTCTAGGTGAAAATGGATGTACAGGATTCAATAGGACCTATATACATATGCAGAATTCAGATTTCCATATACTTATGGACATGATTTGTAGATGAAAATGGATATACAGGATTCAAAAGGTCCTGTAGGCATATTTTCTATATGCATATACAGAATTCAGATTTCTAGATACTTATGGACATGATTTAGAAGGACCTATAGGCATGATTTCTATATGCATGCATATTTAAAATACCTATAGCCATGGTATATACCTTTTTTGCATACATAGTTACCCACCCTCTTTACTAACCATCCCCAAGAGTTTATTACAAATTATTATAGCCTAGAATAAAATAAAAACAATACATCAGAAAATATAAAAGTACAACTAAGGAGAGCCTGATACAGACTTCATGTATTAAATATGAGGTAAACCACCTCCATGAGATCATGATCCAAAACCTTTCTCCTATTTGAGTGTGTCAAAGTTCCCTAAAAGCCTCAATGGGACTCCGGGCAATGCTCACACCCAAATATATTAACAGATTAGGACAGGTGCAGTGTGAAAAGGCCAGCCCTCAAGTGTTGAAGTTCTGAGGGAACTCAAAGGGTCCTAAGGCAAGGCTCACAAGAGGGGGCCATAACTTAAAGGCCTAGAAGGTGTGCAAGTACAGATCAGAATGCTAAAAGGGAAAAGGAGAGGGAACCAACTACAAATAAGTACACACAAGGGGTTCAGGGGAATAGGGAGACTGTACAGAACCTATTGCTTAGGCCAAGGCAGACTCTAGGCATGCCCAACAATGGAGAGTGCTAGCACACCTATATGTCTGCCAAAACACATGTTATTAGAGGCTAGGATCCCAGGGGATCAAAGTTGATTCATGGACAATAACTTGCATTATTGCCATGCCTTAAACCATAGCTTAAAAACATAGGGGATAAGGGTTTTGGATTTATTGTAGAATATATAGAAAGAAATCAGTATGCTACAATGAGTGTAGAAATATACATAAGCAGTAAACAGGGATACTCAAGCAATAAATTAACAAATTATTTTGGTGCTGAAACTTTAATCAGGACATACCAGTTTTAAAGAAACAAATAGAGAGAAAGCAAAAAACAGGTCTTGTAACAGGCTACAGTATAAGCAAACAAGAGAGAATAATTTTTTAGTGTAGGTGTAAGTATAGAAAGACTACCAGTGATGGATTTGTTAATGAAAGAGTCGTGTACATATAGTGTGAAAAACAGGCAGAAATAAAGTAAGAAAACAATTAAGGAACTGGTTATCAATTAACTTCAATCAGTACAAGACTTCCTTTAATTAAGGAATTTAGACTTAAATGGTAATAAGCAAGAAAGTTATATAAGCGAAGAGAAGAAACAAGCATTTTGTGCCAAGTAGGCAATTAGGGATTGGCACATAAGAAATTACTTAAGGGCAGTATTTTAAAATACATGGTTACATAAATAAGGTAAGAAAAATCAGTTAGTAGATAGTAAATCAAGGATCAGGGATTTTGTAATCACTGGTCCATGAATGAACCAAGTAAGAAAAGGTGACGAAAGTTTTTAACTTAAATCGAGTCATAGGGAAATCAGCAAACAAGGAGAGAAATTAATCAAACCTATACAAAAGGAAGTTTGAAATTAACCAAAATTAAAAGCCATTTTAGAGGGAAGTTCAGCACATATAAAGAGCACACAAACATGCTAAGCTAAATTTTGGGCAAAGAAAGAAAATGTCATGTCATTACAAAATCGGTAGGTAATAGACTATAGGATTATGGTAGTCACATGGGTCAGTAATGTAAAAGAGAGACAGTATCAAATAGAATACAAAAGGTCCAGTGTAAAGACCTTAGAAAACTTTAGTGGAGAATCAGAATTGCTTAAAGAAACAGAGGTTGAAACAAAGATTTCAAGACTCAGTTGAGCAACAGATGAAACAGATTCAGAAACTTGAAAAAGTTAGGGTTTCTAAAATCAGACAATTTCAAAGATGAGGAACAAGCATATCACATAGCCAATGTTCTCAAACTCAGATGAATCCCCAAATTCTAGGGTTTTACCATCAATCGAGTGCAGGGACAAGAGGACAAGTAATCAAGGAAAAAGATACTAATCGAAACAAGTTCAGAGGTCTCAGAAAGGACTTGAGACCTTTAACATGCTCTTTTAGTAGAAGGAACTCAAGAGAAGTATAGCAAAAGAACAATATGTGAAATACAGTAGCAGAACTCAAAGAAACATAGTAGAAGAACTAATAAGAAACCTAATGGAAAAAACTAATAAGAACAGTAAGAGAAGCATATTAAGAAGCATATTATAAGAAACTTAACAAGAACGCAGTAGGAGAAAGATATAAAGAACACAGTAGAGAAACATGTAAAGAACACAGTAGGGAAACATATAAAGAACACATTAGAGAAACATATAAAGAACACAGTAGGGAAACGTATAAAGAACGCATTAGAGAAACATATAAAGAACAAAGTAGAGAACATATAAAGAAAAAAAAAACCTAAATCGGAAAAATATAAAGGTTTTGAAAGCATAGCTTTTTGAATGAAATATTAAGAAATCGTTTAAAAGTTTAGGGAATACAATGATCTAGAACAGATCTAAAGAAAATAAAGGAACCTCAAAAGCCAGGGTTTCAGAGTAACCCGAACAGTGAGAAAGGCTTAGATAAATTTAAGTAGGAGGGGTCGAAGCCAGGCTCGAAATAGACATGGCTTGCCGGAGCAAGGCCGGAGATGGCCATAAAACTTGAATCAACAAGGTCTGGATGAAGCTTCTTCGTGGTCAGACCATGAAACCTCAGCAACATAGAAGGTAGGTAGGTGGTGAGACCACCTTAGATTCAGGTCGGGAGGTGGTCAGAGAAGCTGGTTGAAGCTCATCGGAGTAGAAGAGAAGGGGGGGAGAGGTTCTAGAGAGAACCAGAGATAGAGAGATAGAGATGAGTAAGGAAATGAGAGGGGTCTTGGGGGGTCGTTTGGTTTAACTTGGTAAGGGTGGATCTAGACCATTGTAAAAATTGATCAGTGGCCAAGATTGAATCCGGGTTGGGTTGGGTAGATTTAGTATTTGGGTTGGTTTAATTTGGGTTGGGTATTGGGTTTAGTTTAGTCTAAATTAGAAGGACAAATCTGGCTATAAATTAAATAGCCATTTTTTCCATTTAATTTATAAAAAATAGTAAATAAATCTCTGAAAACTAATTGAAAGAACTAAAAGGATTTATAATATATAAATATCAATTTAATAATATAAAATTTTATTTTATAAATATGAGACAAATTGAAACCTAAAATGGCTAATATTGCAATTATGCAACTTTATTCTTAAAATACTAAAAATAAATTTGTAAAAAATATGTTAGCTATATTTTAGTATAAATATAAGAATCCAATAAATGAGTCACAAAAAATGATAATTTTGATGACAATTATGAGGGTTTTCTTGATAAAATAGGGTAGTAAATTGATTAAAAAATCTTCTGCAAATTAAGGAAAAATAATGCAACCTTGGGATATACTTATATATTCCTATATAGGCCATTTTGAAGGTATTTTGTATATTTTTTAAAAAATAAAAGGAAAAATTGGGTATCAACACAAGCTAAGTTTGCAAGTAGAGCAAAACATGAAGGAAATTGACTCAGTTTAAATACTTGAAGTAAAACCGGGTTCTCAACAATTTGCTCAATTACGCGCACCTCACGTGCAAGGCATTTCAATTAACAATTATCATATCCTAAGGGGAAGGTCCCTCACACAACATTAGACAAGCCACTTATCTCGAACAAGTGCAAGGCAACATGAAACCACGCCTTTGTCACGCGTATCCAACTCCAAATGGCCAAAATCTACTCAATTCCATTTTATAATGTAAATAATACTTCGAGTAGCTGATTCTACAATTCAATTCTAAGCTAATACGTGAAATTATATAAAATGACTAAAATACCCCTCGGGCCCACGTCTCGGAACCGTGTGAAATTTTTTATTTTTAGAATTGGATCAAAAACCCAATCAAAACTTAATAATTTGGCCTATGAAGTTTAAGAAACTTTTCCCAAAATTTTCCAACAAATTCGAAATTTAAAGGCTAGATTCAAGTTAGAAATCATGAAAATTGATCTAAGTTGGATAGAGATCACTTCCCCAAGTTGCCGAGGTGAAATAGTCTTCAAAAATCACCCCTCCCGAGCTCCCAAATCCGAAATTATGAAAATAAGCTTAAACCCTCGGATTGGGATTTTTAAGAGTCTACCCAGGTAATTTGTGCATCGCGAACGCGGAAGGACAATCTCGTTTGCGAAGAAGGAACTGAAGCTGCCAAGAAAAGGACATCGTGAATGCGAGATAAGGGTCACAAACGCGAAGAGTAAAGAGCAGGGGCTTTGCACAAACGTGGAGGCTTTGACGCAAACACAAAGAAGAAAATAGCCATAGCCCCTTAGCGCCAAATTCTACTATGCAAACGCGAGGGGTTAGGTACGAACGCGAAGAATGGGGAAGGCAAACCTCTGTGAACGCGGGAAGATATACGTGAACACAAAGAACAATAATATCCTCCTCCACGATTACTCTTCACGAACGCGGAGGAGAAGACGTGAATGCGAAGAAGGAAATCTGCTGATAGATTTTCTGTAATTCAACAAGTTCTAAAAATGACCCGTTGAGCATCCGAAACACACCAGAGGCCCTCGAGACCTCAACCAAACCACCGAACATAACCCATAACATCATACAAAATTGTTCCAAACTTTGAAACGCTCAAAACAACAGCAAAACACCTATTTTTCATCGGATTCAACTTTAAAAATTTCAAAAACTCTAAAAACACCTTTTCGATAAAATGTATACCAAACCTTGTCTGAATGACCTGAAACTTTTCATGCACAGCCCAAATGACATGACAGAACTACTGAAACTCTTAAAATTCCATTCCGACCCTCGGATCAAAATCTCACTATCAAACCGGAAACTTCCAATATTCAACCTTCCGCATTTCAAGCCTAAATTATCTAGGGACCTCCAAAACATAATCCGAACATGCTCCTAACCCTAAAATCACCTGATGAAGCTAACAGAACCATCAGATGTCCATTCCGAGGCTATCCTCATACTGTTCTGACTACGGTTAATTTTCTAACACTAAAGCTCTCATTTAGGGACTAAGTGTCCCAAAACACTTCGAAAACTCAAAATTGAACATCCCGGCATCACATTAGCAGAAATAAACTTGGGGGAAGCAGTTAATAGGGGATCGGGGCATTAATTCTTAAGACGACTGGCTGGGTCATCACATCTTCCTACACTTAAACATTCATTCGTCCTCGAATGAGCATAGAGACATAACTGAAGTAGTGAAAAGATAAGAGTAACGGTTGCGCATGCCCCTAGAAAAGACGGAAAGAGTTAACTGTGGAAGATAAAGATGAATGACTGATAGACTTTAAGGTTGTCAAGTTTTTATTTTAAAAGGGGTGAAAAGGGGGTGGACATGAACTTAGATAAATCTTACATCGAGAAACTAAAAAAAGAAAAAAATAAAGTACTATATATAAAACAGAGTTTGTATATATTGTATTGGGAATAAACAAGTTGTCGAATTAATTATGTGGTGACATGTCATGATACGTTGTAACTATCTGCCTAGTCGTTTTTCCTTTTTGAACTCCATTCTTTTAAATAAAATTTTTTGTGCTTCCTTTAGCTAATTTATGACTTGCGGGAACGGTTGGTTCGGGATTTTTGATTCCTTAGGATTTTCTTAAAATACTAAGTTTGACTTTGGTCAATATTTTGAGCAAACAGACCCAGATTTGTAATTTGACAATCCCGGAGGGTCCGTATGAAAATATGAGACCTGCGCGTATGCTTGGAATTGAATTCCGAGGTTGCTAGCCCGAATAATGATTTTTTATTAGAAATTATTAATATAAAGTTTTAAGGATTTAAAGAAAACTAAGTAATCATTGAGTTCCTAGGTATCGGGCTCGTATTTTGGTTCTGAAGCCTGGTAAAGGTCTGAATTATCAATATAGACCTGCCTGTAAAATTTGGTGTCAATCTGAGTAGTTTTAGGGCGTTTTGGCCCGTTAGATGAAAATTAAGAAATTGAAGTTCATAAGTTTGATTCATTTGGTTTTAGGGGATGATTTCTAGCTTTAGCATTGTTTTGGGTGTTCTGAAGGTTCGAGTAGGTCCGTCTCGTAATTCCGGACTTGTTGATATGTTTGGACGGGGCCCGGGAGCCCCGAGCATCAATCGGTCGAGGCTCGAGTGAAGTGGGAATTTTGGGAAAGGCCTGAAGAACTGCTGCTTCTGTCATAACCGCATATGCTATTCTTTGACTGAAGATGCAGTTCTTCGATCGCAGAAGCAGCCAAGGAGGACAAGCCAGGAACTGCAGATGCGGTTCTTAATCTACAGAAGCGGATCCACAAATGCGGCTCGTAGACCGCAGATGCGATCCCAAACTTCCCTCCCCTTTTTCATAGATGCGGCTACATTCTTGGATATGCGGGACTGCAGATGCAGAAATCGCTGGGAAGTGAGGTTCATTTAATACGGGTTCTAAGTCATTTTATCACATTTTCCACTCATCCATTAGGCAATTTGGGAGCTTTTGAGAGAAGGCCTTCACTTAGCATTGTGAGGTAAGTTTATTCCACCCACCCTTAGTTTAATACTTGCATATTAGGTATATTAAACACTAGAAATTAGGTAAAATCATGAGGTTGGGGCAACACCTAGGGTTTTGGTAAAACATAAATTTAACCACGAAATTTGTTAAGGAATTAATTACAAATCACATATTATTGATCCTTAGGCTGTAGAGAACCACTTCATTCAAAAACTTTCCAAATTCGGGCACGTGGGCCTGGGGTCAGATTGTAGGAAACTTGTGTTAATGGTTGGAAATTTCTTAAATAGCTAGAATTCAATCTTGTGAGTCTATATTGACTAGTTCTCACTTCGTTTAACTAGTTTGGGATCGTTCAGTTCCGAATTGAGGGCTTGGACTCGTGTTCGGTATTGCAAGTGCACTTTGGAGCGAGGCGAGTCTCCTTTCTAACCTTGTAAGAGGGAATTGTCCCCAAAAGTATAATACTTGAATTATTTGTCATTATATTCGGGGGCTACGTACGTACTAGGTGACGAGAGTCCGTGCGTAGCGACTACTATGTTAAGTCCGGGTAGTCTAGGACCCATAAGCATGCGCTACGTGATATTCTAGTACGTGTTGATTAATTCGGATCCGTATGAACTATTTTGAGTAAGAAGAATGAGACTAGAGAATGAACCTTATCCTGTTTGGTCTTTTAAAGGAGAATATTTGGCATTCCTGTGTATGGCTGCTCCTCATATATATATTAATTGTTATTGGGTCTTGTGAATAATCTAATTTATATTTGACTGCGTCACATGGGTGATTCGTGAGTGGGGTAATAGATGTATCCATGGTTCGAGCCGTTCGACCCTCGGCAGTGCACAATTTATTTTATGTTGGATCGGGCCGTACATCCCACGGTGATTATTTGCGCATGTTTTGCTTAGAAAATTCTCCAAGGATTGAGTTACATATCTGCTTAGACTATAGACAAGCATCCATGCTACTACTTGGGAAAGAACCGTTACTCCATGATTATTGAATGTTAATAACTTGTGATATCCATGCTTATTATAAACTCTTCTCACATTATTTTACCCTAGTAAGTGTCGAGTCGACCTCTCATCTTTACTTTTTCAATATTAGACAGGATTCATACTGGGTATATATTGTTTATGTACTCATGTTACTATTCTGTACTTAATTGTATAGGGTTTGAGGCAGTTACATCTGGCTATCAGTCGGGTGCGCATCATTGAGAAGATTTGAGACTCCTACGGTGAGATGTTTCTCTTCCATGCTGTTCAGCAGCTGTAAGGGATCTCTTGATATCCCGAGGATTTCTTAGTATCCTTAATATACGTGCTGGGGATCTCTTGGCATCTCGCATCTCAGTTAAATCTATAAACACATACGGGGGATCTCCCGGGATACCGTCCCATAGTCCCAAAGTAAAGCACACAACAGCAACACATGAATACTCAATTGTGCTCAATATTGTACCAAGCAAACAGTTAATTCCAGCCTAACATCCTTCACATAATGCAGTTACGGAAGTTTAGGCAAATAGGAAATTAAGTCAACTAAACATGCTTTTCTGAACTAACAACAGGCTAAATTCGCATGTAGAATAAAGCAGGGAAAAGGAACTCAATTGAAATACTTAACGTAAAACTGGATTTCCAATAATTAGCTCAAGTACGCACTTGCCACATCACGTACAAGATATTTCAATTATCAAATATATTATATCCTATGGGGAAGTTCCCCCTCACAAGGTTAGACAAACAACTTACATCGAACTGGCTCAATAATCAATCCGAAACCACGTTCTTGCCACGAGTATTCGACTCCAAATGTCCCAGATCTATTTAATTCAATTGCATAACATAAATAATACTTCAAGTAACTGATTCTACAAAGATATTCTAAGCTAATACGTTAACTTATGTAAAATGACCAAACTACCTTTCAGGCCCACGTCTCGGAATCGGGTAAAATTTATATTTCAAGAAATCTCGCACTCTCACCAGTTCAATCATATCAAAAGCACCAAAATCAAACCTCAATTTGTCCCTCAAATCATCACTCATATGTCTCAAATTACACAAGCCCTAACCCCCCTAATTACCACTGATTTTCCTTAATTTTTCATGCTTAAATTGATAAGAATCATTCCAATAATGAGTTTAGGGACCAAAGACCTTATCCCAATGAACTCCTCTAAAATTCTCTCTTGAAAAGTGCTTCTCAAGCTTCTTCCCGTTTTGAAAAATATGAAAATGGCTAAATTTCACGAAGGTAAGAATTTATATGTTCTGCACAGTGATTTTCGTATCTGCAGCCCTAGTACCGCTTCTGCGGTCCCGCATTTGGAGAACATTGTTCGCCTCTGTGACTTTTCACTTAAAGGCCGGATTTCCAACCTGCGACTACACCCGCGCAGATGCGATGCCGCTTCTGTGGTTACCTGACTGCATCTGTGGTCGACTCCCTTTGCCTCAAAACTGCTTCTGCGACCTCTGAGGCGCTTTTGCAATGCTGCACCTATGCAACCCAAATCACAGGTGCGGTTATGACAGAACCAGCAGCTGAAGCTGGAACTCTTAGTCCAAAATCCTTCCGTCAACCATCCGAAAACATACCGACGCCCCCGAGACCTCAACCAAAGGCACCAACAAGTCACAAACCTCTACCCAAACTTGTACCAACACTTAAAACACCTAAAAACATTAAAACCTCGAAGTAACCATGTATTTAAGCCTATGAACTCCAAAAATCTTCTAAATACGCTTTTGATCAAAAATTCTATCAAACCTTGTGGGAAGGACCTAAAATCTTGCGCACACGTCATATTCAAAACTACGGAGCTACTCTAACTTTTGAAATTCCATCCCAACATCGGATCAAAATCTCACTATCGAATCGGAAACTCCAAAAATTCAGCTTCCGGCATTTAAAGCCTAAATTAGCTATGGATCTCCAAAACACAATCCGAACATGCACCAAAGCCCGAAACTTCCTAACAGAGCTAATGAAAGTATCGAATTTCCATTCCGAGGCCTTTTGCACACTGTTCCGACTACGGTTAACTTTCCAACTCTTAAGCTCTCATTTAGGGACTAAGTGTCCCAAAATTCTCCGAAACTCAGAACCGAACATGTAAGAAAATCCAATGAGCATAAATAAACTCGGAGAAAGTAGTTAATATTGGATTGGGGCATTAATTCATATGACAAAAGGTCGGGTCGTCACATAAGGACACAAAATGCTATTGGAATATACTGATTTACTTTGCTTTCTATTCAGCTATTATTGACATCAATTATTCTTATTTCTACTTGATATAACTAACCCAAGTTCTTACAAAAATAAGCTTTGACCAAAATCCCTATTTTTGGTTAAATAAATTGGTTCCATTGCAGGGAA
The DNA here is from genome assembly GCA_026770625.1 of Nicotiana glauca. Classification (NCBI taxonomy): domain Eukaryota; kingdom Viridiplantae; phylum Streptophyta; class Magnoliopsida; order Solanales; family Solanaceae; genus Nicotiana; species Nicotiana glauca. The sequence goes on along the minus strand of MU701348.1, from coordinate 29,936 downwards.
TCTAATAATTAACTGCTTTCCAAATCGATTCTTTTATCAAGAATAACCATGTTGAATGTCAACGACAATAACCAACACAATTTACCACTCCAAGATACACAACATCAACCGAACAAACAAGATGACAGAACCCCACCTCCTTCACCACAACATTCTCAGCGATAATCGCGAGAGAGGACTCCAAACAAATCTGAATCAAACAAAAATTACAGAGTTGCAAACGAACAAGCTATCGATAAAGCTCTTAAAAAAAATAATTGCCCAACAGGTGAACAATGCTCTCCAAGATTTTACCAGCCAGTTGCCTGTTATACCGCCAATACCAACTCCAAATAACAACACTTTGGAAGACCCTTATTCTGGACTCGTTAATTCAGGCAGTGGTGGAACTCCCAGTGAGTCTCGTGATGGAGAATTAGGTAACATAGTTAATTTTTATTTAAAAAATTTAGTATTAACTTTGCAGAAATAGCTCAAGAAGCAAAGCGACCGCGTAGAGCAAATACCTGGAGTACCACCTGTAATCAAAGGAATAGATATGGACAAATATTCACAACAACTTTGGAAGACAAGTGCTGCTCATCTATCAATTTCGAAGACATTCAAGATGCCCAATATTCCAAAATACGATGGAACAACTGATCCACGAGACCACATAACTGCATTCACAACCGGTGTAAAGGGCATCGACTTGACCAAATAATAAATTGAATCAGACTGAAACACTCACTAAGAGAGCATTAACATGGTATTTTATTTTAGCCAAAAATTCTATAAATTCATTTGCTAAGCTTGCAGATTCATTTATCAAAGTACACTTGGGAGCTCAAAAAGTCGAAAAAAAGAATGTAGAATATTTTCAAAATAAAGCAAGGAGATTTGGAGTTGCTCAGAGAATTCCTAGATAGATTCTAGCGTGAAAGGATGGTGTAGCCATGCGTACCTGATAACTGGGTAGCTATGGATTTTGCCAGTAATCTAAATAATAAAAGTTCAGAAGCCACGAGATGACTCAAAGAAAGTCTACGAGAATTTCAAACAACAACATAGAATAATGTTTACAAAAGATACATCACGAAGTTGCGAATAGAAGAAGATACCATCACTCAGTCTCAAAAAGAGGAGAAGGTAAGTTCAAGTCATAGCTAAAACTGAAAAAAGCTCTGGTAAAAATAGGTACGAGCCCTACATGGTACTAACAGGAAGAGACGCTTGTTCAAAGCAGGATAACTGAAGGTATGATCATAGATCGAGAGATAGAGAATCAGACTCAACATCAAGGTTTGGAAAAGAGCAAAATGCACGAGAGACACAAAATGATGATAGAGGCTCGAAGGCAAAGTTTGGTGGTTACAATTTCAATGTTAGCACATCAGAGTTAGTAGAAGTATTAAGAAGCATGGGAGACAAAGTGCGATGGCTTAAGAAAATGATATCAAACCCGAATAGGCGAAATCCTGATTTCTCGTGATAGTTTTACAATGATCATGGTCACAAAATGGCAGATTGCAGATTGCTACAAGGTGAAGCTGAACATTTGTAAAATCAAGGATATCTAACCGAATTATTTAGTGAAAAAGATAAGCAAGTGTACAAAGAAAATGCAGGAGCCCCCTAAACCCCCTTCACCGAAAAGGACTGTTAATGTTATAAGAGCAGAAGAAGAAATTAATGGCGTGACATATACATAAGCCAAGAATGTTTCAAAAACTATAGTCACACACGGGAAGAGAGTTCGACATGTTTTGGAAGAAGAAAGTATTACATTTGATGATGCAGATGCAGATGGCGTACTAACCCCACACAATGATGCACTGGTAATATCTTTACTAGTATATGACACTAATGTGAAATGAGTTTTGATTGATCCAGGTAGCTCCATGAATATTATTTTTCTAAGAGTGGTAAGCGAACTGCAAGTTAAAGATAAGCTAATAACCAAGGCACATACCTTATCTGGTTTTCATAACTCGAGCGTCGTAACAAAAAGAGAGATAACACTCACCACATTCACATTTAATTTTTAAAGACACAAAATTTCAGGTGGTAGAGATGGACATGGCTTACAATATGATTCTCGGTAGATCAAGGAATCACGAAATAGATAATGTACCATCTACCCTGCATCAAGTTATTAAATTCCCATCACAATAAGAAAATACGACAAATCCATGGTGATAAACAAAAGTCGAGGAGCATCAATTCCGTAGAAGATTCAAGCGCAAAAACAAAGGAAGAAAGATAACAATCACATAATCCAGTTGAGGATGCTGCAACACAAGCATCAACTCAACACGGGCGAACAGATGTAGACTCGAGGCCCAATTCCATTTAAGAACTAGAGGAAAATGAAAGTATCAAAAAATTGATTGAGGAATTGGAAGCTATAGTATTATTTGCACTTTGGCTTGAAAGGAAGGTCTACTTTGGGACCAACCTAAGCCACGAAATGAAAGGTAAGTTGACTGAATTTTTGAAAACTAACGTGGATTGTTTTGCCTGGTCCCATTCTGATATGATAGGAATACCTCCGGAAGTAATGACTCACAAGTTAAATGAAGATCCATCATATCCACCTGTCAAACAAAAGAAAAGAAAGCAAGGATCTTTCAAAAATCAGGTGATTCAAGACGAGGTACAAAAACTTTTAAGAATTGGGTCCACTCGCAAGGTAAAATATCGAAATTGGTTAGTTAATACTGTCGTAGTACCTAAAAATAATGGTAAGTGGCGAGTTTGAGTAGATTATACTGACCTAAACAAAGCTTGTCCTAAAGATTCTTTTCCATTACCGCATATAGATCAATTAATTGATGCCACTGTAGGGCATGAACTGTTAAGTTTTTTAGATGCATATTAAAGGTATAATAAAATAAAAATGGATCCTATTGACGAGGAAAAAACTTCATTTATTATAGCAGGGGCACTTACTATTACAAAGTAATGCCATTTGGTCTCAGGAATACTGGAGCCACATATCAAAGGTTGGTGACTAAAATGTTTCAAGAACATTTAGGAAAAACCATGGAAGTCTATATAGATGATATGCTAGTCAAGTCACAACAAACAGGGGATCATATCCAATACTTGTCTAATACTTTTCAGATTTTCCGTATATTTAACATGAAGCAAAACCCGGAAAAATGTGCATTTGGAGTTTTGTCAGGTAAGTTCTTGGGATTTATTGTTTCTAACCATGGAATTGAAGTAAGTCCCGCACATATTAAATCTATTGAGGACATTTTTTATACACTTACAAGTAGAAAAAAGTACAAAGACTGACGGGAATAATAGTAGCCTTGGGAAGATTTATTTCGAAATAATCAGAAAAATGCTTCAGGTTCCTTTTAGCACTAAAAAGCAGGATCAATTTAAATGGTCTGAGGAATTTCAACAAGAGCTTAAAAATTTGAAAGTATACTGGTCAAATCCATTGTTGCTTGCGAAACCGAAAAATAGGGAGAAACTACTCATCTATCTTTTTGTTTCAGAAGTAGCGGTCAGTGCTATTTTAGTTCGTGAAGGCCAAGGTAAACGGTCTCCAATTTATTATGTTAGCAAGTCATTATTAGATGTCGAGACTCAGTATCCTCATCTAGAAAAAAATGCACTTGCATTAATTATGGAATCTAGGAAATAAGACCTTATTTTCAATGCCATCCCATCTCTGTAGTAACAGCCTACCCCTACTTAATATATTACATGAAAAAGAGTTATCAGGTAGGTTAGCCAAGTTGGCCATAGAGCTATGTAAATATAACATTACGTATCAACCTAGAACTGCAATAAGTCACAAGTGTCAACAAATTTTGTGGCACATTTTAGTCAAGGGATACGACTAGAAGTAGAAAAAGAACTACAGGTGTCAAATGGGTCTAACCCAGGAACTTGGACTTTATTTACTGATACTTCATCGAATGTGAAAGAGGCACGTCTAGATATTTTTTTGGTACCACCTATGGGAGAAACCGTACAAGAAGCCATAAAATGTCACCTTATTACTAACAATGAGGTAGAGCATAAAGTTGTGATTATTGGTTTAGATCTAGCACGCGATCTTTGAATAGAAAAGGACATAATCAAAAGAGATTCACATTCGTAGTTAACCAAATGCTTGGGACTTATACAGCTAGAGAGGAAAGAATGCAACAATACCTGGAAAAAGCACGTGATCTGGTTAGGCAATTCCAAACCTGGAAAGTCGTGCATATACCAAGAGAGGAATATGTCGAGGCAGACGCCCTAGCTAATCTTGCATCTGCTGCAGAATTGACATGATGAAAATGTTTCTGTAATCCATTTATTTCATTCAGTACTTGATCAAGACAAAAATTAGGTAAATTTTAATAATTTATCTTGGGATTGGAGGAATGAGATTGTCACTTTTTTGCAGTATGGAAGTTTACCTGAAGATAAGAAAAAGAGTCAAGCACTCCACAAAAAAGATGCTCGGTACTATTTAAAGCAAGGCAATCTTTATTGTAAAATGTTCGGTACTCCCCTAGCAACATGCCTCGGACCTTCTCAAACAGAGTATATGATGAGAGAAATACATGAGGGAGATTGTGGAAATCACTCAAAAGGTAGATCTTTAGTAAAAACCACGATTAGAGCCGGTTATTATTGGCCAAAAATGAAGAATACTTGAAAATGTTTGTGGCTAAATGTGACAAGTACCAAAGATACGGTAACAACATGCATAGACCTGCTAAATTATTGCATCCAGTCATTGCATCGTGGCCCTTTATGATGTGGGGGATGGATATTATGGGTCCACTGCCACAAGCCAAAGGCAAGGTAAGATTTTTACTAGTACTTATTGATTACTTTAATAAGTGTGTAGAAAAATGAGCTTTTAAATAGGTACGAGAAAAAGAGGTTAGAGATTTTATTTGGCGAAACATCATATGCCGATTCGACGTATGAAAGGAAATTGTATGTGATAACGGCCCGCAACATATAGGCACGCAAATCACAGAATTTTTTTAGAGTTGGAAGATTAAAAGGATTACATAAACACCTTACCATCCAATGAGTAATGGACAAGCTGAATCAACGAATAATGTCATTATCAGCAATTTGAAGAAAAGGTTGGAGGAATCTAAAGGCAATTGTCCAGAGGTTTACCTGGAGTCTTGTGGGATTATCGAACAACCGCAAAAAACAAGTACGTGGGACACACCATTTTCACTTGCATACGAAGCTGAAGCTTTAATTCTAGTCGAGATAGGGGAACCAAGCACGAGATATACACAACCAACTGAGGAGTCAAATGAAGAAGAAATGTGAATAAACTTGGATTTACTTCAACAGAGGGGGGAAGTTGCATTAATAAGGTGTCACAACCCCAGTTCACCCTCCATGAACATGTCATGATGGCACCTAGTCCCTATGACTAGGTAAGCCTAACAATGCGGAAGAGAATCCAAAATTTGCGGAAGAAAATAAATAAAATCGAACTGGTAAAATAAACAGGGTTTAAGGTGCCGCTCGGCACATACCACAATAATCCTCAAAGCTAAAAAACTCCCCAAAACTCGGAAACTCACAAATCACAAGCTAAGGGATACATAAGAGGCTCTGAGTCAAGAAAATCTATCCAAAGGAGAAAACACTGGAAGAACTATACTTATTACAGAAAAGCTGGAAAGGGACTCCTGGGTCTGCGAACGTAGCAGATATACCTTGAAGTCTCTACCAATACGCCTCCTTCCAAGGCTGACAGAACTGAATGGGAGTACCTGTATCTGCACAACAAAAATGTGCAGAAGAGTAGTATGAGCACACCACGGCGGCGTCCAGTAAGTACCAAGACTAACCTCGGTGGGGTAGTGATGAGGAACAGTCAAGGTACCTACCGATCGGTAAGTAGTATAATCATAGGAATAATGGTAACGACATATGAATATGTAAAGAATTCATGAACGACCAAAAATGCTACAATTCACAATAAGGGATAAATACAAAAATTAATAATAAGAATATAATAAATAATGATACAAAACGACGGCAGAATCACAACCAAATCCTAAAGTCACAACACAGCAAAGAAAAGAAACAGGTCAATAATTTATATCATACGATGATGTTCACAGAAGGTCTTATCCCACTCTTTCCATAATTTTGCCAAGTCTCGGACAAACCACAACTCGCGAAGACCCAGCATCTGCAATCTAACAATTGGCATCATGTGCCCCATCAATCTCATGGTCATACCGACAACTAACTGACTAACTAGGGCCACTTTCCCAATATAATGGATAAGCGAGGCATACCTCCACCCTTAGAAAGATCAGGAGGAATTCACCTCTAATATGAGTGCTCAGCTACGTGTATGCTTGTGCAAATGTTTCTAACAAAATTCTACCAACCAGCAAACATGAAAAGGAGGACGGACCGCATGTACGATATTCCCTCACAACTCCCAAGCGGTAACGTTCATACAGGTAAACAATACACAATCACGATAGGAACAAATAGGAATGCCTCAACAGGCCGTCACAACTCTATACAATCAATCCCTGACATAGCCCACCTTATTTCGCCATGTGTGCAACAAATAATATAATAGGCACCGCCTTATTTCGCCACACATGCATAACAATGTCCCACCTTATTTTTCCATATGCGCAACCCACATATAAGCATATAACATATCCCGCCTTATTACGACGCATGTGTAAAACATCAACACAATAATAGCACGACAAAGACCTCGTGCAACCTTTCAACCACAACCGGACAGTAGAAACCTCATGCATCACAGTAGCAACAATTAACAGGGTGAAAATCTGACAAGAATAATAACACAACAGTGTAATAACACAAATCAATGAAACAATATTAACTACCAGGATAAAGCAGAAACACAAGGTAAACACAACTCAATCTCAAATACCAATGAGGGTATCCCAGGATACCATCCTGTAGCCCTTTCCTCAACTGTCTAATGGATCTCCCGGGATACCATCCCGTAGTCCAGCTCTCGTACCAGTATCAAAAGATCTCCCGGGATACCATCCCGTAGTCCAATCATTTATGTGCAGGGGATCTCCCGAGATACAGTCCCGTAATCCTAAAATAAAAGTGTAGGGGGATCTCCCGGGATACCGTCCCGTAGTCCCAAAATAAAAGTGTAGGGGGATCTCCCGGGATACCGTACCGTAGTCCCAAAATAAAAGTACAGGGGGATCTCCCGGGATGCCATACCGTAGTCCCAATGAAAATGCGCAATCACAACCAGAAACAAACTAAGGGATAAGTATGAAAAACGGAGTAGCAGATAGAACTAGCCTAGCATGCTTCACGTAGTACGATTAAACAACTTAGCAATTTGGCAATTATGTCAGATAGACATGCTTTCCTAGTCTTGCACAAGTAATAGGCTTCAAGTAATATAAGCAAATAAGAAAGAAAGTTAAATGTTAACAACTTAAGTAAAACCGGATTTTTTCATCAATCGGCTCAAGTACAACTTTATATTTGGTGATTACAAGAATCTAGGAGCCTAAAGGATCAATTTACCATAAATAAATCCGAACACTCACTCGTCACCTCGCGTGCAAGGAATACAATCAACATAGAAGACTCAAATCCTAAGGGGAAGTCCCCCATACAAGGTTAGGCAAGATACTTACCTCGAACCGACTAAAATCAACTAGCAACTACGTTCTTGCCACGAGTACTCGACTCCAAATGGCCCAAATCTATTCAATTAAATTGTACATTGTAAATAATATTGCAAACAACTGATTCCACTATGAAAATTAAAGCAAGGGCACAAAAATAGTAAAATGACCAAAATGCCCCTCCAGCCAACGTCTTGGAATCGAATAATTTTCAAATTTTCAGAAGCCTCATACTCTCACGAGTCCAACTATATAAAAATCTCTCAAATCGGAGGTCAAATGCCCACTCAAATCACAATAACCAAGTCTAAGAAGTTTCATCCAATTTTCCACAATTTTGACCTTGAATTCGAATTCTAATGGTGGATTTAACTAGATATTGATAGAAAACAACTAAATGAGGTTAAAGAAACATTACCCACTAATCTTCTCTTCAAAATCCACCCAAAATCGCCTTCTCCCGAGCTCCCAATTGATTTTCCAACTTTTGAAATAAACCCTCGAATTATTCTATTTTATACCAGTGATTTCTGCTTTTGCGGTCCAGAGACCGCTTCTGCGGTCCCGCTTTTGCGGAAAACCAACCGCTTCTGCGGTCCACCTATCGCAGAAGCGAGTTCGCTTCTGTGGAACTCACACCGCTTTTGCGGTTCCTAAGCCAACGTCCACTTTTTCACTCATGCGGTGATCAAGCCCCTTCTGCAGTTCCCAAGCCGCAGAAGCGGAAATGCGAGAAGGCCTGCTGCAATTTTTCTTCTAACTTCAAAATTTACCCGTTGAGCATCCGAAACACACCCGAGGCCCCTGTGACCTCAACCAATCACACACAAGTCATATAACCTAACACGGACTCGCTCGAAGTCCCAAATCACTTAACACAACATCGAAACGACGAATCAACCCAAAAATCAAGCTTATGAATTTCCAAGTCTTCAAATAACGAATCTCATGACGAAACCTATCAATTCAACTTGGAATGATGCCAAACTTTGCAGACAAGTCCAAAATGACATAATGTAGCCGTTCCTACTATCGGAATCACATTCCGAACCTGATATCCCAAAAGTAAACTGTGGGTCAAACTTATTCATTTTCCCACATCAACTTTCGCCGAAATGCCTCAACTTACCCTACGGACATCCAAATCTGAATCCGAGTGCGCACCTAAGTCCAAAATCACAATACGAAGCTGTTGAGATCATCCACACCCCATTCTGGGGTCGTTTATCCAAAAGTCCAATTCCGGTCAACTTTTCACCGTTCTAACTTCCAAAATAAGGTTTCTTCTCCAAATTGACTCTAAACCATCTGAAAGCCAAATTCCACCATGCACGCAAGTTAATTCTTATATTCCAAAGCTGTTCCAGACCTTATGCCACCAAACAGGGCTTAATTTCTCAAAACGACCGGTCGGGTCGTTACATAAGGATGTCAGCGCTAAAACAAGTTATGGAACAATACCATAACCGGAAAGCTCGTCTCAAATACATCAAGATTGGGGACTTCGTACTAAAGAAAGTTTTCCAATCAATGAGGGCAACTATTGTAGTAAGATTAAGTCCAACTTGGGAAGGACCTTGTATGATTTACAGTATCGTAGGAAAAAGGAGCATACGAACTGAAACAATGGATGGCAAGATTCTACCTTCACATTGGAATGTTGCTTATCGGAAGAGATACTATTTCTAAGGAAAGTAAATACTCACGGGCAGCTAACCTCATTTTAAACTTTTCTTTTTGAATTGTTAAAATTTTACGAATGATTTTAGATGATAGGTAAAAAGCTAGCCTGCACAAAATGATGAATTACGACCTAAAAAGACACTTGGAAAGAGCATAATTCCCGGTCTAGGGTTACATTTATTCTGATAGAAATTGAAAAGGGTTAAGCAGTCTTCATCTAAAATCGTACCTCCGAGTCCCGTATGTTTTCCTTTTCAAGAAACGGATTGTATGAAGGATTAATCAAGTGCTCGAGATTTTTTACTTCAAATCTCAAACACTTGGGGACTATATAATATACATATGATATATGTCTAAAGAAGGCCAAAAAGACAGAAAATAATTAAAATTCAAGTCAAACCCAAAGTCTACTCATCAAATGTATCAAGTTCAGAGTTGAGTTATGAGCCAATAACACAAGCCAGTTAAAAAACTTTCATATAGATTTCAGAATAGTATGATGTCTAGGTTAAAGGCAATATTTTCCATGGGTTATAGAAAAAACCTTGGGGTTTATTTAAATTTTTGCAAATCTATTGTAAATAAAACAGTTACAAAAAAGTTATAGAAGATATTTAAATACATATAAGATGTTATTTAAACTTGACAAAGTTCAAATGAAAAATTTAGCCAAGTTATTTCAAGAAATATATGTGTTCCTATTTCTTTTTTTGTACATTTACATCGTTATGAAGTTGAGACGTCTTCATTAAGTGTCGAATATAAAAGGGTCCTCTTTTATAAATTCATGTTTGATTAAGATATTCATGAAGTTAACAAAGCTTTTTTTAAAAAAAAAAAAGCAAAATGGGTAGGACAAAAACCCACGAATTAACAAACAATACCTTGAGTATAAAGTCAAAAAAGAGCAAAATAGAAACTAAAGATAATTAAGTTAAATAAAAACTTCATAATATTAAACTTAGACTAAGTGTGAACTTAGTCATAAACTGATTGTCATTTTTATAAAATGCCCAGAAAAGGTCTGGAGACTTGTCATTTCCAAAAACTAAACCCCCAAATGGGACCAGGGGTAAAAAAAAACCAACCAAACAAAAGGGGAGTTACACTTCATAAATTTTCACTAAGGAGCAAAAGAAAAATCTATATTGATATCATTAGCAGTAGAAGGTTCGAGTTGATTTGAAGGAGCTGGGGCATTCATTGTACCTATATCATCTTTAATATGCTCAGGAGTATTAACCATGGGAGAATGAAAATCTTGGACATGCTGAGTCTTTTCAATGGTGTCCTTTATTTTGGCTAACTCAGTATCCAAGTTGAACCCTCTTGGCTAGTCTTCACAAGTCTATCATGGCGTGTGCTTAAAATAGCCCAACTCACTTCAATAGCAGTCTTGTCCTCAAGAATCTCATAATCGCTCTCCCATTGGTCAATCTCGTTTTTAAGCTTTTATCGGCCAAAGCAACATCATAAGAAGATTACAGTGGGCCAAGTGAACTTTCTAAAAATCTGACCTCATCATAAGACTCACGAAGATCTTCTTGGATCTGGGTAAATATCTGCACAAGTTGATCGACATAAACCTCTTTCTCATTTAGAAATGCTTTTAACCCTCTAATCTCTTCACTGGCTTTGCGGAGTTGCACAGGAAATGATGTCTCGAGGAGATTTTTATCCTTGTCCCCTTGATTTGAGGAAGCCTTCTCAAATGCCAACTCTAAAGTCAATACCTTCAACTGTTGCTCTAAGGTGCACTTGCTTTCTCTAATACTTCCATATCAATTTGAAGGATTTCATATTGTTCTTTCCAGTTGTTTACTTAAATCTGATAATCATGCATTAACTGCTCTGAATGAGAAACCATCTTCATCATCTCTGTGCCAATAAGATTGATTTAAAAAAGAAGAAAGGGGTAAGAAACTTAATAAAAGAATGATGGAATAAAGTGTAAAAAGAAGCAAATACCTTCAGTGATGATTGTACTATGTCATTCATCCAAGTCAAAGAGATATGAGTCTCAAGCCTGGATTTCTCAACTAGACCAATCAGAGGTTTCAACCATACGTCGGGCCGAACTTACTTTTTCAAAAGATTACCATCGGTAGGGACCTCAATGGTAATATTTTTCATCTCTCCACTTCCACTTGAAGAACCAACCTCAGTACTAGGAACGGTAGTAGGGGTAACTGTAGATGAAGTCATAATAATTTTAGGCACATCAGCAACAGTAGTAGTCACAACTGTCAAAGAAAGTGCGATAGGAACAGGCATAGTAAAAGAGGCAAGGGGCACTTCATCAGAAACCAAATCCAAATTTTTGCTATCAAACCCACGAGAAAAGAGCTGATCATCAGAGTCACGAGCTGCCGCAAGAGTATTATCATCGGAGCTCACCAAGGTGGCTTCCACAACCTCGGTTATGAGAATATAACGGGGAAAGGTCTCTTCATCATCTAAGAAAATGTGTCTTCTAGAACGTGGCCTTTTACTAAAGGAACCTCCATCATGTTCCTCCTCTTCTTCAGAATCCTGGGTCGTATCAGCTTTCCTTTTCGATGGATAACTCAAGATTATCTCTTGAGCTCTTTCCAAAGAAACTCTGGAAGCCATGACTGCATCAACACTTACATCATGAATGGGAAATCCTGATAAAAAGAAGGGTCAAAACAAATTATAAGGGAAAGTAGAATGAAAAAATGAAAAGGAGATGAGTAACGCATTTACCATGAGTTTTAACTTTCCAAACAAAACTATGCGAAAGATTTTTCCAAGATCTACCTTCCATTGGAGCAACACTCAATAACTTTTCTATCTAACCATGGAAATTGATAATTTCATCAACAGTTCCCATGGTTGCTGGAAAAAAGAAAAAGTTAAACAATAGCAGGAAAAATAAAGGTAAAAGGTAGAGAAAGTAGTAAAAGAAAAACTTACGTGCAAAATTTCACTTTTCAGGAAATGAAACATTCTCTTCACCCACTAAATATACAGTGGGGGCAGCAACAAACCTGGCATACCAGTCATGGTCTTTATCATCCTCAAGGCTAACTAACACTCTCTTACTTCTTGCCACTAAAGTAAAAATTAGTGACGACCCGTTCGGTCGTCCTATGAGTTACCGGCCCGTTTCCCCCATTTATTCTTCTTATTTCTTTGTTCATCTATGTTTTGAGGTATTGGGTTGGTTCGATTGAATCCGGTTAGTTTCGGTGAGGTTTGAGACACGTAGTCTCTTTTAAGAAAACTTAAGTTGAAAAAGTCAACTGGATGTTGACTTATGTGTTAGAGGGCTCAGATGTGATTTTCGATGGTTTGGTTACCTTTTGAAAGTGATTTGTGACTTAGAAGCGTGATCGTAATGGGTTTTGGAGTTTTGGAGGACTTGAATTGGCGAAGTTAATATTTTGACGATTTTTGGTAGATGGGTGAGATTTGGATATAGGGGTCGGAATGGAATTTTGAGAGTTTCAGTAGTTTTGTTATGTTATTTGGGATGTGTGTGCAAAATTTTAGGTCATTTGGAGGTGATTTGGTCGGGTTTTTGCTCAAAAGCGTATTTCAGAAGATTTTAGAAACTTAGGCTTGAATCCGATGTATTTTGGGTGATTTGATGTTGTTTGAAGTGTTTTGATGATTGGAACTAGTTTGAATATGGTATTGGGTTATGTTTGTGACTTTGGTTAAGGTACCGGGGGCCTCGGGTGAGTTTTGGGTAGTCATTCGGATCATTTTTGGAGTTTGAAAGTTGCAGAAATTGCAGGTTCTGTGTTGCAGAAAAATTGCCCTTCGCGATCGCGTAGGGTGCATCACGATCGCGTAGAAGGATTGAGGGAGGACGGAAAATAAGCCTTTGCATTTGCGAGAGGGGTCTTCGCGCTCGCGGGCGGTTGGTAAGAAGTGCATCGCGTTCACGAGAAGGAACTCGCGATCGTTAGAGTAATTTGGGTCTGAGGGGTTCAAGGTCATTTGTTCATCGCGTTCGCATAGGTGTTATCGTGTTCGCGAAGGTTTGGGTGGAGGAAGCATCACATTCGAGATGGGTGTTATGCATTCGAGTAGAGGGAAAATTTTTTCAATGCGAGTTTGTGCTTCACGAACGCGAGGGTTTAACCGCATTCGCGAAGAAGGGAAGTCAGGCCTAGGTAGAATGTTTTAAACTCATCTCATTTGCGATTTTGGGTCTATTTTCACCCATAGCTGCTCGTTTTTGGAGATTTTTGAAGGAGATTAAAGAGGAATTCAAGAGGAATCATTGGGAGGTAAGATTTTTGGACTAGAAACTCGATTATTATGTGAATTCTACCTAGAAAATCATTAAAACTAAGCCAAAAATTGAAGAACAAGGGCTTGAGAACTTGGACTTTCGATTTGGGATTTGATGGGTCATTTGTGGACGGATTTTGATGTTTTTGATATGTATGAACTCGTGGGGAGATAATGAACATATTTGTGTAAAAATTTCTGAGTTTTCGAGAAGTGGGCTCGGAGCTCGGGTTTTGCTAATTTCGGGATTTTTTTGTATTTTTTGATTGTTTTCACTTGGGTTTTATTCCATTAGCATATTTTGACGTTCACGTTCTGATTTTAGATATCATTTTACACGTATAGAGGCTAATTCGAAGGGCAAAGGCATAGCGAGCTAGAGATTTAATCGATTCTAGTTGAGTAATGATTATAAATGATGTTCTTAGGGTTTAAAACCCCAGATTGTGCATCGTAGTACTATATTGAGGCGAGGTACATGCTCGATGGCGAGCGTGGGGTCATGTACTATTAGGGATTTGGACTTGGTCCATCCCGGTTGATGATTTTACCGCGTGTTTGATTGAAAACTATTTGTTATCATCGTTTATTGGGATGAATGCCATATTTGGGTTTCGTGCCAACTACTTAAACCCTTTGGAGATTTTATTTGATATTTACTCACTGTTTTGACATACTATTTGAACTCATTCATGTTAAATTCCATTGTTTTACTCCTTAGTCATTTTACTAAGTTTTGAGATTTAAATAATATTTTAAATGATGTTTGTCCTGAGAAACACTATTTTACTATTGCCCGAGGGGCTTGTGATGATTTTTGACTAAGTAAGGTCGATGGCCTATATTGTGAGGACATACTGATACCTGTTGGAGGCGGAGGGCCTGAGATATATACGTCACGAGGTGGCTTGATTAATATGAGGCCGATGGCTTAGATTTGATGCCTCCAGATGGCTTGCCATTGCGCTTGGGCCATAAGGGTCCCCTCTAGGAGTCTGCACACCCCCAGTAAGCGCGGGTACCCATTGTAATGTGAGGATTCCGAGGAGCTGTTACTGTTGTGAGATGTTGCCCGAGGGGCGAATGTGGTGTTACTATACCAGAAGTGCAAATTTCTATTTGTTTATGTTATCATAATTAGTTGTCAATTACTTGTTTACTAGTTTAAAGAGCATTTCCGTTGATTTTTAACTGGTTTTACCGATATTAAATGATTTTACTGCTTCATTATAGAATGCCATGTATTTTACGCTTTTTCTTACTTTCAGTCATTATTTATATTTGTTACTCATTGAGTTGTAGCCTATTTGGCCAAGCTTCTTTTGGCCAAAAGTGCTTTTTTTGGCCAAAAGCACTTTTGACCAAAAATTTAGCTGTTTGGCCAAGCTTTTGGAAGGAAAAAAAGTGCTTTTGAGGAGAAGCAGAAAAAAGTAGCTTCTCTCCAAAAGCATTTTTTGATAAAAATACACTTAGAAGCAGTTTTTTAAAGCTTGGCCAAACACTAATTGCTGCTCAGAAAAGCTTTTGAAACTAATTAGCCAAACATAAACTGCTTCTCACCAAAAGTACTTTTGAGAAAAGCACTTTTGAAAAAAAGCACTTCTCAAATAAGCTGATTTTTGCAGCTTGGGCAAACAGGCTTTTGGAGTAGTCACTTTACTCCCTGCACCCTGTGTGCCGATTCAGGCGTAACTGGTTCCGCTTTGGAGTGCTTATTTCCTCCATTTCCAAGCGAGCATTTTGGAGGTTACGAGGTAGCTGTTGACGTCCGAAGCCCCGTGTCTTTATTCCTCTATCTTTCATATTTCTTTTTCAAACAATTGTAGTAGGTTATGACTTTAGCAGATTGTATTATGGTTCATAGATTCTTGTGAGGTATGACACATCAGTTAGGGTTGTTTCATGTTGGATTTTTGAATCATTATCTATATTTCCTCTATTCAATGCTATTAAATCATATTTAGACTATTTGTATGTTATTTGCTGTTCGAAAATGGGAATTTTGTTCAATTGGCTGGCGTTGTCTTACCGAGAGGCGCCATCACAATTGGGTTTGGGGTTTTGGTCGTGTCAAGTTGGTATCAGAACCTAGGTTACATAGGTCTCACGAGACATGAGTAGGTTTAGTAGATTCTAATGGATCAGTATGGAGACGTCTGTATTTATCCTCGAGAGGCTGTAGAACCCTTAGGGAAAACTTCACATTTTTGAAATTCTTGTTGTGCAAGTTTATTGATCCAGGTACTAAACTTCCTCTGTTCTATTCTCTCACAGATAGTGAGGACACACGATATCGGAGAGGGTGGACGACTACCAGTGCCACCAACTGTGGCCACCAGAGGCTGAGGACACAGTCATGGTCAGGGTATATAAAGAGCAGTGAGGGCAGCACCTCCATATCCACCAGCTGCCCCAGTTCAGGGCCAGGTTCCCGCTATGGACTCTCTAGCAGCACCAGCTCAGGCACCAGCTGTGCCTATTATGATTCTGGGTCTTCAGGAGGCCTTGGTTCAGATCTTATCAGTTCGCACTGGCCTACAGCCGTCGCTACTTCACAAGCCAGGAGAGGCAGTTAGACTCCTGCCGCCCGCACACATAGTAGGTCGTGCAGGGAATTTAGACGCCGGGGGCACATCCAACCCAGGCAGTCACAGCTGCTCAAGACTATGTAGTTCATGTTATGCTATAGGATGAGCAGCGTAGGTTGGAGAGATTTGGGAGACTTCAGCCTCCGACCTTCAGCGGAGCAAAGGGCAAGGATACCTTTGGCTTTTTAGACAAGTGTCAGAAGTTGCTCTGTACAACCGCTATTCTGGAGACCAGCTGGGTCGCTTTTACTACTTATCAGTTTTTAGGACCTGTATTAACCTGGTGGGAGGAGTTTTAGAGATGTAGGCATGTTGGTGCAGTACCTCTTTCCTAGTAGCAGTTCTCCGTCCTCTTTCTAGAGAAATATGTAGCGCAGTCTTGTAGAGGGGAGCTGTGTCAACAATTTGAATGGTTGCATCAAGGAGATATGACTGTGTCTTAGTGTGAGCTGGGATTCTCTATCTTGGCTTGTCATGCTATCTGGTTGGTCCCAACAGATCGAGAGAGGAACAGGAGATTTGTCGATGGTCTTACTTATCAGCTTCGTATTCTTATGACCAGGGAGAAGGTGACTAGTGCTACATTCGGGGAGGTTGTGGATATTTCTAGGGAGATTGAGTTTGCCCATCGCCAAGAGTGAGAGGAGAGGGAGGCCAAGAGGCCTCAATGATCTGGTAGCTATAGTGGTGGTCCTTCGAGGGGCCAGTTTTCGCACGGCAGAGGCCGATGGTTCTGACATGGTCAATCTGATCGCTCAGGTTATCGAGACGCATCATCAAGTCATGGATCCCATAGTTCATACTAGGTCCATTCTTCATATAGTGCCCTCTCAGCTCAAAGCTCATCCTGTGCTCCATCTGTTCAAAGCTCTTCTACACCATGTGCATATTCTAGTCACTATAGTTTGAGGGGTACTCATCATTCCCCTTCTCCAGCACCTAGGAATTGTTAAGAGTCTAGCGAGGTGGGCTACATGTGGAGGCAGAGTCCCTGCCATGTTGCTAGTTCCTCCCAGCAGAGGGGTCAGTCATCAGCTGCATCGTCAGTTGCTCTATTAAAACCTGCCTAGCCAACTAGCTGTAGGGATCAGTCAGCCAGGGGTTGACCAGAGGTAGAGGTAAATTATGGGGCAGTCATGCCCATTTCTATGCTATTCCAGGCAGATCCTATGATGTTGCCTCTGATGCTGTCATTACAGGTATTATTTCAGTCTGCCACAAAGATGCCTCTATGTTATTTGATCTCAGTTCCACCTATTCTTATGTGTCATCATACTTTGCTCATTATTTGGGTACTCCTCGTTAGTTTCTTGCTTCACCTGTTATGTATCTACATCGGTGGGCGATACTGTTGTTGTAGACCGTGTGTACCGGTTTTGTGCTGTGATTGTTGGGGATCTGGAGACCCGAGTTGATCTTTTATTATTGAGTATGGTGGATTTCGATGTCATTCTAGGCATGGATTGGCTATCTCCATGTCGCGCTATTCTGGATTGTCATACCAAGACAGTCACATTGGCTATACCGGGTGTGCTACTAATTGAGTGGCGAGGTGTGTGCTACTGATTGAGTGGCGAGGTATGACTGATTACGTTCTTAGTAAAGTGATTTCTTTCTTGAAAGGCCAGTGTATGGTTGGAAAGAGATGTCTTTCGTATATTTACTTTGTGGGGTATATGGGAGCTGATCCTCCCAGTATTGATTATGTCCCAATTGTGAGGGATTTCCCTAATGTATTTCCTGCAGACCTGTTGGGCATGCCATCGAACAGGGATATTGATTTTGGTATTGACCTGATGCTAGGCACTCAACCCATTTCTATTCCGCTATATCATATGTAACCAATTGAGCTAAAGGAGTTAAAGAAGAAGCTTCAGGAACTCTTATATAAGGGGTTCATTCGGTCTAGTGTGTCACCTTGGGGTACAACAGTTCTGTTTGTGAAGAAAAAGGATGGCACTATGAGAATGTACATTGATTATAGTCAATTGAACAAAGTAACAGCTAAGAACAAGTATCCTTTGCCCCGCATTGATGATTTATTCGACCAGCTTCAAGGAGCGACGGTATTCTCCAAGATTGATCTCCGTTCGAGTTATCACTAGTTGAATATCAGAGATCTGGATATTCTTAAGACAGTTTTCAGGACCAGATATGGTCACTATGAGTTCCTGGTTATGTCTTTTGGGCAGACCAATTCCCCAGCAGCGTTCATGCATCTGATAAACAACGTGTTCCTACCTTATCTTCACTCAATTTTCATAGTTTTCACCGATGATATCCTATTAAATTCGTGTAGTCAGGAGCAGCACGCGGAGCATTTAAGGGTTGTGTTGCAGAGATTGAGGGAGGAGAAGCTTTATGCAAAGTTCTCTAAGTGTGAGTTTTGGCTCAGTTTAGTGGCATTCTTATGACATGTGGTGTCCAGTGAGGGTATTCAGGTCGACCAGAAGAAGATAGAGGCGGTTCAGAGTTGGCTCAAGCTATCCTCGGCCACAAAGATTCGTAGTTTTCTTGGTTTGGCAGGCTATTATCGCTGGTTTGTTCAGGGATTTTCATCCATCGCATTGCCCTTGACGAAGTTTATTTAGAATGGTGCTTAATTTGTATGGTCGGACGAGTGTGAGGAGATTTCAGAAGCTCAAGACAGCTTTGACCACAGCTCCAGTATTGGTCTTGCAATTAGCTTCAGGTTTATATACCATGTACTGTGATGCTTCGAGAGTAGGGATTGGTTGTGTGTTGATGCAGGAGGGTAAAGTTATTGCTTATGCTTCTCGTCAGCTGAAGCCCTATGAGAAGAACTACCACATTCATGATTTGGAGTGGGCTGCCATAGTTCACGCGTTGAAAATTTTGAGGCATTACTTGTATGGCGTATCTTGTGAGGTATTCACTGATCATCACAGTCTTCAGTATTTGTTCAAGAAAAAGGATCTTAGTTAGAGGCAGCGTAGGTGGTTGGAGTTTCTTAAGGATTATGACATCACTATATTGTACCATCCGGGGAAGGCCAATATGGTGGCAGATGCTTTAAGCCGAAAGACAATGAGTATGGGGAGTTTGGAATATATTCCAGTTGGGGAGAGACCTCTTGTGGTTGATGTTCAAGCTTTTGCAACCAGTTCGTAAGGTTGGATATTTCGAAGCCCAGTTGAGTGTTGGCTCGCATGGTTTCTTGGTCTTTCCTATATGAGCGCATTAGAGAGCGCCATTATGATGATCCACATTTGCTCGTCCTTAGGGATAAAGTTCAATATGACGATGCCATAAATGTGACCATTGGAGATGATGGGGTATTGAGGATGGAGGGCTGGATTTGTGTGCTCAATGTGGACAGGCTTCGGGAGTTGATTCTGGAGGAGGCCCATAGCTTGCGGTGCTATATTCATCCAGGAGCCCCGAAGATGTATCAGGATCTTAGACAGTGTTACTGGTGGAGGAGAATGAAGAAAGATATTGTGGGTTTTGTAGCTCAGTGTATCAATTTTCAGCAGGTGAAATATGAGCATCAGAGGCTGGGTGGATTGATTCAGAGGATAGATATTCCAGAGTGGAAGTGGGAGCGGATCACTATGGATTTTGTAGTTGGACTCCCTCGGACTTTAAAGAAGTTCGATGCTATTTGGGTGATGGTGGATAGGCTGACCAAGTCTGCACACTTCATTCCTATCTGTACTACTTATTCTTTAGAGCGATTGGCAGAGATATATATTCGGGAGATTATTCAGTTGCATGGTATCCCAGTTTCCATCATTTCAGATCGGTCTACTAAATTTACTTCCCAGTTTTGGAAGTCTGTTTAGCGAGAGTTGGGTACCCAGGTGCAGTTGAGCACAACTTTTCACCCTCAGATGGACGGGCAATCCGAGCACACCATTCAGATATTGGAGGATATATTATGCTCTTGTGTTATTGATTTCGGAGGGTCATGGGATCAATTTCTACCTCTTGTAGTGTTTGCTCATAAAAACAACTACCAGTTGAGAATTCAAATGGATCCATATGAGGCTTTGTACGGGAGTCGGTGTAGATCTCCAATTGGTTGGTTTGAGCCCGGCGAGGCTAGGCTATTGAGGACAGATTTGGTTCAGGATGCTTTAGAAAAGGTAAAGGTAATGTAGGAGAGACTTCGTACAGGGCGGTCGAGGCAAAAGAGTTATGCTAACAGGAATGAAATGTGTTGACTTGGCTAGCCTATCAACAATAACCCATATCGCATTGAACTTCTTCCAAATCATCGGAAGTCCAGCAACAAAATCCATGGTAATCGTCTCGCACTTCCACTCGGTAAGCTCAATCCTCTGAAACAAACTACCAGGCCTTTGATGCTCATACTTGACCTGATGAAAGTTAAAACATCGAGCCACATATGCAACAATATATTTCTTCATTATGCGCCACCAATAGTGCTGCCTTAGATCCTGATACATCTTTGCGGCACCCGGGTGAATAGAATACCAAGAACTATGGGCCTCCGCTAAGATCAACTCTCAAATCCCATTGACATTGGGCACAAAAAATCGCCCCTGAAATCTCAAAACACCATCATCATCTAAGGTCACCTTCGTGGCACCTCCACCCTGCACCATGTCTCTCAGGACACACAAATAGGGATCATCAAACTGCCAATCACGAATACGCTCCAATATTGAAGAACGAGCAATCGTGCTAGCTACCACCCTGCTAGGCTCAGAAATATCCAACCTCACTAGTTGATTGGCCAAGGCCTGAACATCCAAAGCAAGCGGTCTCTGGTTGACCAGAATATAAGCAAGACTACCTATGCTGGCGGACTTCCTACTCAATGCATCGGCCACCACATTCGCTTTCCCCGAGTGATATAAAATAGTAACATCATAATCTTTCAATAACTCCAACCACCTCCTCTGCCTCAAATTCAACTCCTTTTGATTGAACAAGTATTGAAAACTCTTGTGATCAGTGTACACCTCACACGTCACACCATATAGTAAATGCCTCAAAATCTTCAAAGCATGAACAATGGCTGCCAGCTCTAGATCATGAACCGGATTCTTCTCGTGGATCTTCAACTGCCTCGAAGCATAGGCAATGACTCTTCCATTCGGCATCAATACTACACCAAGCATAATTTGGGAAGCATCACCATAGAATGTATAAGGCCCTAAATCTGTGGGCAAAACCAATACCGGTGCCGTGGTAAGAGCTATTTTGAGCTTCTGAAAGCTCGCCTCATACTTATCCGATCATCTAAACTGGGCACCCTTCTGGGTCAATCTGGTCATCGGGGCTGCAATGAATGAAAACCCCTCGAGGAACCGATGGTAGTAGCCTGCTAACCCCAAGAAACTCCGAATCTACGTAGCTGATACTGGTCGAGGCCAGTTCTTGACTACCTCAATTTTCTTCGGGTCCACCTGAATACCCTCTGCTAATACAACGTGACCCAGGAATGCACCCGAACTCAAATAGAACTCACACTTTGAGAACTTAGCGTATAACTGACTATCTTTTAGAGTATGAAGAACCACTCTGAGGTGTTGCTCGTGCTCTTCCGGGCTGCGGGAGTATATCAAAATATCATCAATGAAAACTATCACGAACAAGTCCAAATAAGGCTTGAACACTCGGTTCATCAACTCCATAAATGCTGCTGGAGCATCGGTCAACCCAAATGACATGACCAAAAACGCATAATGCCCATACCGAGTGCGGAATGCTATCTTAGGGACATCGGATGCCCTAATCCTCAGCTGGTGGTAGCCAGATCTCAAGTCTATCTTTTGAAACACCTTCGCACCCTGAAGCTGGTCGAACAAATCATCAATCATTGGCAGTGGATACTTGTTCTTTATCGTCACTTTTTTCAATTGCCGGTAATCAATGCACATCCTCATCGAACCATTCTTCTCCTTAACAAATAACACTGGTGTGCCCCAGGGATAAACACTAGGTCTGATAAATGCCTTCTCAAGAAAATCTTGCAAGTGGTCCTTTAACTCTTTCAACTCCGGCGTGGACACATAAACATGGCACTCAAAGAATCACTAGGCATGACCAGATACGACGCAGAATGAAATCGAAGCTTCTCTACCATATACCAGAATAATACCTGCAACGCCACCTCTAATACCCTTACCTCAACCTCTTGCATCTCTACCTCCGCCCCTAATTCCTTTAAATCCTCAAGTCCTCCGAAGACGAAGCTGATCTATCACTGGTCCGTGTTGCTGCTCAGTTGAAGAAGAGGTACATGACCTCGCCATTTATGAAAGAACGAAGTACAATTTAAATTAGCATTGAGAAACCAAACCGCATGACAAGAAAGAACAAATATGAAATTTTTCCTAACTCTGTAGCCTCTGGGATTAATATAGATGTCTCCGTACCGATCCCTCAGACTCTACAAAGTTTGTCTGTGAGTCATGAGACCTATGTAACCTAGAGCTCTGATACCAACTTGTCACGACCCAGATTTTCCACCCTCGGGAGTCGTGATGGCGCCTACTAATATGAGATAGGCAAGCCAAGTTAATTTACTTATCTTAGCAATTTAACAATGATAAAATAAATACAGCGGAATGAATTAAATAAGCAGAAGACTTAAGTTATTTAGACTAAATTAAATGCAGAAACTCAATATAATCCTCTACCCAAGAACTTGTGTCACATTACTCACAAACTACTAAGGATACTAAACACAACCGTTTGAAAGGAATATAAAATTGTTTGTCTCGACTACATGAGATAACAAATTAAAAATAAAGATAGAGGAGACGTCAGGCATGCGGATGCCTGCAACGCTACCTCAGTGTCTCGCTGGTCGAAATGCCAACACCCGTGCTACTGTTACTGCTGTCCGAAATCTGTATCTGTGCCAAAGAGCACAAAGTGTAGTATCAGCACAATTGACCCCATGTGCTGGTAAATGCCTAGCCTAACCCCGGCGAAGTAGTGACGAGGCTAGGACCAGACTCCAGATAACCTGCGTAGATATATATATACAAGTACAATGGAGAAACAACAAGAATAAAAAATTTAAGCGGGGGAAGGGAACATACTTCAGGGGTTTCATATATAAACAGGATATCAAGAATAATGGAGAAACAATCTAAAGTTAACTTCTAACACAGAAATAATAAATAAAGACAACTTTCACATTCATCTCATCTTGTTGTAGGAATGCAATCCGATCCCATTCCTCATATCTCGTGGTAGGCATACCACTCTCTCTCATTTCATTACATCATGTATGGTAGGCGTACCACTCGCTCCCATTTTAGTATCTCATTTGTGGTAGGCGTACCACTCGCTCCCATTTTAATATCATTTGTGATAGGCGTACCACTCGCTCCCATTTCAATATATCATGTGTGGTAGGTGTACCACTCGCTCCCATTTCAATATATATCATGTGTGGTAGGCATACCACTCGCTCCCATTTCAATATATCATGTGTGGTAGGCATACTACTCCCTCCCATTTCAATATATATATATATATATATATATATATATATATATATATCATGTGTGGTAGGTGTACCACTCGTTCCCATTTCATTAAGTCTACAGTTCTTCCAAATATAATTTACTCTAATAAATACAACAATTAATACAAATTGAAAGGACAACAAGTACACAAAAATTATGATTCACTTAGGAAAACAAATAATGACAACTAGCAATTAATTCACATAAACATGTACCAATCATAGCATAAATTCAATAATAACAAGTAACACAGTAAAGGGATATGTCACATAAAGAGTCACCGTAATAGTAGAATAAGACAATTCATGCGCTTGAACTGATAACAATAAGAAATCATAACAAGTGGCCATAAGTGCACGGCATCACCCTTCGTTCTTTTACACTTTTCCTCACCCCAATAACAATTTCAAACAAGGGCAAGGGAATAAACAAAACGGTAATAGAAATCCCGGTAAGGGAACACAATTAAATAATTAAACCCCGACAAGGATACAACAATTAAGCAATAAAATTCCCGGCAAGGGAGATACCAACAATTTAACAAAATATCTCAGCAAGGGAATTATTTAATACTTCTTTCTCTTTCTTTCATTTCTTACTTGTGATTCATTTTAACAATGGAGACAATGCTCCAAAGGGTTCAATCATCTCATATACATTCACAATTTTAATATAACTTGAGCCAACGCTCTTCAAATATTAAATATCATAATTTATTTCACATGCACTTCACAACATATAGAAGTCATCATCTAAACATGGAAGATATAACGAAATCCGAATATTCGCAATATAAAGACTCACGGTTATGCTAGACACCAACGTATAGATACTCGTCACCATGTCTATACGTCGTACTCGACAAATAGCAAGTAGCAAATGCGACTCAACTCCTATTCCCTCAAGCTATGGTTATACCAAGAACTTACCTCAACTTCCACAGCCGAATCAATCCACAATGACCGCTTTCCCTTTCGAATTCGGCTCCAACTCAATCAAATCCATACAATAAGGACTTCATAACACCAATATATACTAAATAAATCAACCCCAATGCATAAATATAGATTTTCATTCTTACTTCCCAAAATTCCAAAAATTGACCCTGGGCCCGCTTGGTCAAAACACGAGGTCCGGACAAAACACAAATCCCCCATTCATCCACGAGCTCAAATATATAATTTATTTTCAAATTCGACCACAAAACGAGGTCTAAATCAAGAAAATATAGAAAACCCTAACTCTACCCATTTTTCCCAATTTCCACCCTAAACTACATGATTTAAGCTAAGGAATTAAATAATTAATAATGGAGAATGAAGAAAACAAATTGGAATTTACTAACCCAAGTGGTCTAGAAGAAAATGGGCTTCAATGGACTCCTAGAGCTTGGGGAAGAAGAGAGTCCGTGAGAAATTTGAATGAAACCCGTATGTTTTGATTCTGGAAACTTAAAAATATAATTGGGCATTTTTGTTCTATGCGTTCGCGACATGAGTGACGTGTTCGCGATGGGCAACTGGGCGGTGCATCGCATTCACGATGGTGATGATGCAAACGCGAAGAAGGAAGCTGGGGGGACCAGAATTCGTTATACGCGAACGCGTGAAGGACACGCGAACGCGATGTGGAAAACTGTAAAGGTACGCGTTCGCGAGTTGTTGAGTGCAAACGCGAAGAGGAAATTTCTGGGATCCAGAACTTGGCTTACGCAATCATGATGTAAGGGGCGCGAACGTGAAGAAGAGGGGATTCAGGGCTATGCGAACACGAGAGGACATTCCGAACGCAAAGAAAGAATCTCCTGTGTAAAAATTATAGAAAATTTGATATCTTCCTAAGTCCAAAACCACCCCGAACACCTCCAAAAATACTCCCGAGCCCTCGAGCCTCCTAACCACACACACACACTAACTCAACAACATCCGATGAACTTAACCGTGCGATCAAATCGCCAAAATAACATCATAAACGAGGAATCAAATCTCAAAATCATCACTTTTTTTTCAAACTTCATAAACTTTCATTTTTAGATATTTAGGTCCGAAACACGTCAAATGACTCCCGATGTCAACCAAGTTTCACAGAAAGCGCTTAAGCCATATATAAGACTTATACTGGGCACCGGAACCAAAATACGAGCCTGATACCACAAGCTTCTAATCAAATTTTATTTTCAATTTCCTTAATAATTTTAGAAAAACAATTTCTTTTAAAAATTCATTTCTCGGGCTCGGGACCTCAGTTTTTGATTCCGGACATACGCTAAAGTCCCATATTTTTCTACGGACCCTCCGGGACCGTTCAATCATGGGCCCGGGTCCGTTTACCCAAAATATTAACCAAAGTCAGCGTTAATCATATTAATATCAAAATTCATCAATTTTCACACAGAATTCTTACTTAAACTTTCCGGCTACGCACCCAGACTGCGCACGCAAATCGAGGCGACGAAAAATAAGGTTTTCAAAGCCTCGAAAGCGCAGAAAAGAGAAAATTTAGGTGATGAGCCTTTTTGTCGTCACAGATAGAAAGAATAACTTTTCGTACGTAAATCACATTTTAATCCCCCCAAATCGTCAAAAAATTAATATAAACGATCCTGATCATCAAAATACGATGTGATTCACTGTATAGCAGTGAGTTCTTCTTAAATAATTATTTCCAATGATCCTACCGAATTTCAGGTTATTCGGAGATCCTGAAATTCATGATCACCAAAACTAGACCAAATTCGAATAAAATATTTTTGGCGTATTTAGGATTAAATTCATGTGATTTGCATTCTTGCTATATATCATATCAAGTTAAACCATCATGTTTAAAATTTAACACCAATATAGCTGATATATAAAGAATAATTTTTCATATTTATAACAAATTCAATTTAATAAACTGCTTGAAAACTCATCTAAACGATCTCAAAATGCCGAAAAACATGACGATTTACTGCATAGCAGTGAGTTTTTCTCACTAGATCGTTTTCGATGAACCTACCAAGTTTCAATTCAATCGGAGTCTGTCAAACTCATGACTATCAACTTGTAACTAAACTCGGAGAATAACCGTTTTAAGTAGTTTCATGAATTAAAATAAATATGATATTGATTTCCATTCTCCTTATAATTATACTATGAGCTCAACGAATATATTTTGTTCTTCCTATTTCTAGGATACATAATATCTTCTTTTGTAATAAATTATTCTTTTATTAAATACACAAGAACCTAAGATATTATACTTTCTCACGTTCGGCGAAAACCTCAATATTTATTCACATGGATGGAGTTGATTGTACTAGTACCCAAAAATATAAACTTTTTTTCTAGTTAAGAACCCCCTTCACTAATGTAGATTTATCAAGGATAATTTTCACATTGTACATTAAGCAAATTTCAATGACTCAAATAAATATATCATTTTGTGGATCCTACTTATTAATTATAATACTCAATCCATGAATGGACATAATTTCACATGTACAAATTTATTAAGAATTTTTCATGAGTTTAAATAAAAAAACTACTTTAGTGATAACTATTTAGTACTCACAAAATTCTCAATTTACGAGTGAAGATAGATGTAACTCATAAAATTATTTCATGGCAGATTATGGACCACAGCTTAAAAGCCATGGCAGTAACATAAAGCTCATACAAAATACCATCTTATTTCACTTAATTACAGCCTCCAACAAAAGAAAAAAACTAGTAATCACGTAGGGCATGAACACATAAACTAAAATTTGAGAAATTTTTAATGCACAAATATGCCAAAAGCTCCAATCATTAACCATCCAGGATATCAAACAGAGGATTTCACTTTCGTACAAAATAATTATATCATCACATAATATCAGTTATACATTGTAAGACCTAGTCAATAAGATCCTACACCTCTATTTTTGAATTTAATACAATAACACGTCTATTTACTAATAATAAATGTTATGTAACCCTATTATATGACCAGTATTTAATCATGGAGATAATGGAGAGTCACCCCATCACCATTGAATTAAAAATAGATTAAAAATATTAAGAAATAATTATTAAAAAATAGAAAAACGTCCAAAAAATAGTCCAAACGACCTCAAAATGCCGAAAAATACCATGATCCACTGCAATAGCAGTGAGTTTTTCTCAGCACGTTGTTTCCTATGGACACACCAAATTTTAGTTCAATAAGAGTCCGTCATGTTCGCTGACCTTCAAAAATACCGGCAATTCGGTCAAAATTGGATTTTGAGTTTTTCTAGGGTTTACCCAAAAAATTCAAATCATCTCAATCAAATATCAATAAGAAAGCACATATCTCATGATTACTAGAATAATCCAAAAACTTTACACAGTTAATTCATAAAATAGCAATGCAGTTTTTCAGAAAACAACATATATATATAATTCAAAAACGCACATAAACGCCATATTCTTGTTTCATGAAAAAAAACTAGATATCTAATTAGATGTGAGTAGGCTCTGATACCAATTGATGGAATATTATATACAGTGGAGGCAATCCCAATGTCGAAATCACATGTAATCTAGACAACTAGCATAAATGAGATTTCACAGGTTACTTATGAAGCGTGAAGGAAATTCCTTTATCACGTGAACCTCCATTTTCACAGCAAATCAATGAGTTCTCCACCACCCACACGATCTTGAACTCCGAACGTTTCACGGCCTTCTACTGTGTTACCCAAATAATACGTGGAAAGAGTAATTTCGTGTGAGCGAAATTTTCAAAGAAAAAGGCTGAAAATTTTGGCCACTGTCTCTTCTCACTCTAGGTGGAAAACCTTATTTGTCTATAGCACAAGTTTTAAGGATTAAAACTCTTTTCCAAAATCTGTTGGGTTTTCTTTTCCACCAGAAAAAGGATTCCTTTATTTTCTATTATTTAGGCAAAGTACGGACCAAAAAATTAAATTAACAAGGCTCCAATTATGGAATTAATTTTTAATTTTCGAAATTAATATCTATCATAATTAATTATGAATTATTCCACTAAAAATAACAATTGCACTCCTTATTCAATTTCGAAATACATCCATTAAATCTTATTAACTCCTCATATTAAGATTTAGATCTAATCAATTAAATTAAATTACATTCGATTTAATTTATTGATTATTTCCCTTTGACTGTCGATTAACTTATTTTATGTGTCGGATACAAAATCCATCGGTCGGGGTTACATATGAAAACTTATAAACTTTCATAAAGGTATATCATCAATCTCCAAACTGAGACATTGATTCCATCAATTAACTATTACTCCCTCCGGTTCACAATAAGTAACCAATTTGCTTTTAGCATGCCCATTAAGAAAATACTAAATTCTATACAAAAGTACCTACAATGACTAAACTACCCCTAATTAAACATTTAATGTGAGGAGTAAGAAATTTTTTTAGAGATATGTACATAGGGGTTATTTTGTATAAACAATTAAATTCTTTCTTTTTTTTAGCAATCCACTAGTGTGACGACTAAAAGGGTCATCACCGGATTTCTCCCTTTTTCCGTGCTTTCGAGTCCTTGAAAACCTCACTTTTAGTTTCCTCGATTTGTTTGCGCAGTTCGGCACGTAGCCGGGAAGCTTTTATATTGAAATACGTGAATTTTGTAAGAATTTTGAAGAATTTTTATATTAATATGATTAATTTCTCCCTTTTTCCGTGCTTCCGAGTCCTTGAAAACCTCACTTTTAGTTTCCTCGATTTGTCTGCGGAGTTCGGCACGTAGCCGGAAAGCTTTTATATTGAAATACGTGAATTCTGTGAAAACTTTGAAGAATTTTTATATTAATATGATTAAAGTTGACTTCGGTCAACATTTTTGGTAAACGGACCCGGACCCGTAATTTGACGGTAAAAATATAGGACTCGAGCATGTGCCTGGAGTCGAAATCCGAGGTCTAGAACCCGAGTAAAAGAATTTTTCTGTTAAATTATTTTTCTTAAATTGTTAAGGAAAATGAAAATGAAAATTGATTAAAAGACTGAGGTATCG
>MU701347.1:0-56593 GCA_026770625.1 Nicotiana glauca | reverse complement strand
ATCCCGAATTTTGTGCCATTTTGTCCAGCAAATTCTGGCCTTCTCTCCAAGTCTTGCTCAAGAACGCCCCACCAGCTGAGGCATCTACAATGTTCTTCATGCTGTCTGACAGCCCCATGTAAAACCGTTGTCCCAACATCTGTTCTGGAATACCATGGTGAGGACACATAACCAACATTCCTTTAAACCTTCCCCATGTCTCATGTAGAGTCTCCACTGGTTTCTGCTTGAAGCTCACGATCTCATCAATTTGTTGAGAAGTTTTGTTGGGCGAGTGGAATTTGTTGTGAAATTGCTTAACTAATCCATCCCAAGTTTCTATAGAGTTTATGGGTAGTGAATTTAGCCAAACCTGCGCAGCTCCTGTCAACGAGAATGGAAACAATAATAGCCTGATTGCTTCCGGAGGCACATTGGGTTGCCTTTGAGTTTTACATATGGATAAGAAGTTCTTCAAGTGCTGCTGAGGATCTTCTATTTGTGTCCCAGAAAAGAGTCCCTTATTTTGCAACAAGTGTAGCATATTATTTGTAATCTGGAACGATTCAGCTTGTATTACGGGCACAACAATGGAAGTAGCCAAATTGTCAGCTGTTGGTTGTGCCCAGTCATATAATGCACCCTCAGGCACAGGAGGTGCCCCTTCCCTGGCATTTAAGCTAGCTTGCTCATTCCTAACGTTTCCGTAGGGATCGTTCACGTCTTCCATGTTAATTTCGATTTTGAGTGTTTGTTGGGATTGTTGAATTCTTTTGTTGGCACGGTTCAATGCCCGGAATGTTTGCTCGGGGTCTGAGAGTCCTTCAAGTAGTTCTCCAGTCCTCGTAGACTTTCTAGGCATACACCTGAGCAACCAAGTCAACAACCGTTAAATTTTCAATAAAAAATTGGGTAGAGAGAAAACTGACTACAATAAGAATCTTTGTATTTCTGTCAATGGCAATTGATAATTCCGTTAACTCCCCGGCAACGGCGCCAAAATTTGATCACACCCAACTATGCCTTATAAAAAGGACAATGCGGACGTTGCAAATATAACCCGAGTATTACGCCCAGAGTCGAATCCACAGAGAGTTAACCTATTAATTACTATTTTCAGAACCATTAACTCTTCAGAATCAGCTTTCCAAATATTTGAATCATAGTTGATGGTTTCTTTAGTAACTAATTTTGCAAGTAAATTAAACAGCTGTAAACTGAAATGCTAAGGCTGTAAACAATAATGAGAAGAAGCTAAGGCAATGATTTCCCCTATTGATGGAATCCCTTCTGTTTATGCTCATACAAATTTACCAACACATCTCTTTCAATTATAAACGCTCATCTTACCGTAAATCTCTCCCGAGTAATCACAGTAATATACTAATTGCACTCTCCCGAGATACACTAGCTTACTTTATTTAGCACAATTCACTTTAGATTACACCCAAGGCTTCGTTATCCCTAATCCCGCCTTTAAACCCGCAATTATAGATTCCTCTTATAATTTAGGAGTGGTGTTGTTCAACAATAACCTAAATATGCACTCTTTTCCAAGTTATGCATACTAAATAGGCACAACTAATTGAGGATCCCGTCAATTAACTACAACAGACACAAAGTTGAACAAATAGCGATTAAACTAGCAATTTGTATTCACATAACAAGAAGTTCATCCCCCAATAGGTTCCATCAAAACCTTAGACAAGGGATTCAGTTACTCATGGCTATGGGTAAACAAACTAGGATAAGATTCATCATAAACTAGCAACAAAAATCAAAGAAAAGAAGAAAGATATTTTGGGTGATCTCTCATAATAGTTTTCCTTGCCAAGATAGTCTAAAAAATAATACATGCCTCTTTTGGGCGAAGTCTAATGTTTAATATAGGGTTTAGGTCTAAAAATTCCGTCTTTTACACTTCAGTCCTCGAACTTTACTGCGCCTGCCGCGGTTCTGCCGCGATGGCGGTAGAACCGCGGCCAAAGACCCTATCTGAATCTCTAAACTTCTGCAGCTGCCTTCCACCGCGGTTCTGCCGCGGTCGCGGTAGAACCGTGGCCAAACTGCTTCTCTAAATTTCAGGGTTGGCATACGATGTTCCATTGAGAATTTACACAACTGGCCTCTTTTTCTCCATTTTTGACTCCAAAACTGCTCCCTAGCCTTCCTTGGACATATATCACCTACAAATCATGAAAAACACTAATAAGAGCATTTTATTATTACTTTTATCATCAAAACTATACACGAAGGTGATTATTTAAGGCGCGATTATAGTCAAATTCACCTATTATCAAGATTCAAACTCCTTAGAATATACCCAATCTATTCCAACAACACTCACTCAAAAGAAAGCAAAATTTGACTTTTTTTTTTGCTACAAATAGCTAATTGGCTAATATAGGTAGCATTTGACTAATATTAGTAATATTTTATGAACTAGCCAATTTTCGTACTAATTTGCTTATGGGCGGGCACATGTGGTAATTTCTCTAACATCAACCATCAAAGGTCCGAGCCCATTCAATCTTTGTAGTCTCATTTATATTCACATCCACTGATAGAATAAAGAATGTGTACACTATGTACTATAATCATCTGCACCATTTGTAAATATCCCTCACACTATCATAGATAAAAGTTTAAACTCTTTTTTTCCTCAATGTAAAGCTTGAAAGGAATTAGTGAGACAGAAATTTAATCTGAGGTCATTGTTATGTAGTGAATTATTAGCAATGATATATCACTACTCACTGCTATGTCTAATTCCAAAATAATTACTATGTGAGTATTCTTATGTCCTACATAACCTACTTCAAGTGCAGTACTAACCTGGATATTAGCTCCCTTTTTATCAATGGTCTTCACCATCATTCATATCATTGTTTTTTAGTTAATGTCATTTTGTTTTTTGTTGAGGATATTAGAGCATAGAAAATAATTTGGTAACATAGACAATGATTTTTCTTCTTCTCTTTTATCAATTTTTAATTAGCCTTTTTTCCGCAGTGGAACTCCTGTCACGCTAGAAAGAGAGGAAGGAAAATGCCCATAAAGTAAAATGAAGTTAGGTAACTGAGGGAAAAAGACCACTGGTTTAATTGTGTGACTAGTGAACTATCCCAAGTCCCAACCGAGGAAAACTACTTCAGTGTATGTGGTATGACAAAAGTCATGTTCGATGAAAAATATTTTCTAGTATTTAGGTAGTGAATGAGAAATAATTTTTGAAAAATATATATTATGTTATAAAATAAAGATTGTAAAGTAAATAAATCGAAGATAAGTGTAGAGAGAGATTGATATATTATTCAATTTCAAACTGATGTACATAATGAATTGAAATCTCCTCTATTTATAGAAGAAAAAAGGCTGCTGTGTAAGCTGCTGCCTAAGCTGCTTGTAAGCTACTACTGCAAGCTGCTGTGTAAGCTGCTTGTAAGTTTCTTGTAAGCTGATTCTGTAAGCTGCTTGTAAGTTGCTACTGCAAGCTGCTTGTAAGTTGCTACTGTACCAGATACAGATAATTAATATTCTACCAGAGGTAATATTTATCCATAGCGGAAAACCAAAATGATAAGCTTCTTCAGGAGACTTATTTCCAATAGAGTACCAAATAGATAAACATATTTACGGCGGATTCTCCAATGGATAAGCTTCTTCAGGAAGTTTATTTATAAAGGAGTACTAAATGAACATCCATAATATAATATATATTTATAACACTCCCCTTGGATGTTCATTAAGAGATAATGTGCCTCATTAAAACCTTACTAGGAAAAACTCAGTGGAAAAAATCCTAGTGAAGGAAAAAGAGTACACATATTTAGTAATACACATTTCTAGCTGCCTCATTAAAAATCATATAAGAAAGACCCCATGGAAAAAATCTTAGTAAGGAAAAAAGAGTACAACACGTATTTTACTCCCCCTAATGAAAACTTTGTTTCAAATATTTGAGTCTCCGCATTCCACTCTTGTATGCCATCTTCTCAAAAATTGAAGTTGGCAAAGATTTAGTGAATAAATCTGCCGGATTGTCACTTGAACAGATTTATTGCACATCAATTTTACCATTTTTCTAAAGCTCGTGTGTGTACAATAATTTTGGTGAAATGTGCTTCATTATATCTCTTTTTATAAATTCTTCCTTCAATTAGGCTATGCATACATCATTGTCTTCGTATAAAACTGTGGGTCTTTTCTCACATTCCAAACGACGTTTTTCTCGAATAAAATGAATTATTGATCTAAACCATACGCATTCCCTACTTGCTTCATGTCACAAACCAAAAACCACAAGTCGTGATGACACATAACTCAACCCGCTAGGTAAGCCAACTAACAAAAAATACAACTCAGCTGAGATTATAAGAGAATATAAAATAGATAACTGAACATTTACAAATTTACCCAAGACTTGGTAGTACGAATCACGAACTTCTAAGATTTGGAATTTCAAAACTGATACAAATAAATACACGTTCTATTTGAAGGTTACATAAATAGATTAGCAATAACCTAAGCCACCAAGGGCAAGTGTCAGCTATATCCAAACGCACAAACATCTTCTGAATCAGCACCCGATGTCACCAGCAGATCTGATCCAAAATCTGCATGCAATGTGCAGAAGTGCAGTATCAGTACAATCGACCCCATGTACTGGTAAGTATTTTGTCTAATCTCGTCGAAGTCGTGACGAGGATTTTACTTAAAAGATGCTTATTGTTATAACTTGAACATTAGATTGGCATTAAAGCAGTTCAAAGCATAACATATAAAAGTATCATATACAACTCGGCAAAACAATCGATAATTACCAAAAAGAACCACAATAGAAGATTTATGATCTTTCCTAGTATGAGAAGTATATCCAAAATATCAAATCACATGGCACGGTAGCATCCTTCGTGCTTTTATCTCATCCTCACTATGTATAAATAAATTTATGCACAATTCAATTAGCACGGTAACACCCTTCGTGCATTCAACTCATCCTTCCAAATGAACGTTTTACAGAACCAATCATATGACAGAAACATAATAATATGAATTACAAAGTAGGAAATACGAAAGTAACAACAATAGACCAGGATATACATGTGGACAACAGTAAAGGACCAAATGGAAAGCACGTGAGTAATAACAACAATTGAAAAGCAAGGGGGTATCAATGTCAATTAACTAGTATATTGGAGGCCTAAGTATAAATATGACAAATAAGAAGGAAAT
This sequence comes from Nicotiana glauca, assembly GCA_026770625.1. NCBI lineage: Eukaryota > Viridiplantae > Streptophyta > Magnoliopsida > Solanales > Solanaceae > Nicotiana > Nicotiana glauca. The sequence goes on along the minus strand of MU701347.1, from coordinate 51,379 downwards.
ACATGATCTTTACAAGTTAACAAGTAAGGGCATGAATGACTGGCATGATGGAATGATTAAACAAAAGTGTGACAAAATAGGTATGACATGAGTATAATTTCAAAGAAGGAAATTGTCACGACCCCAGTTCGCCCTCTATGAACTATCGTGACGGCAACTAGTCTCTACGACTAGGTAAGCCTAAATATTTGAGAAAATAGGAAAAAACAACATACAGAACAAATAAAATCTTACGGAATAAACATAGAGAAGGTTTAAAGATGCCGCTCGGCATATACAATATAACTCTTAAACTGAACAACTTCCCGAAACCTGGAATCTCATGAAATCACAAGCTATAAATACTACATTGTGCTCTAACTCCAAAATGTCTAGATCAAGATAAATACAGAAGGGCTAAAATTATAATAGAGAATGGAAAGGGACTCCTCGGTCTGCGGACGCGACAGATATACCTTGAAGTCTCTGGAGAATCGCCTCATCTCAAGGGTAGTAAGACTGAGTCGAAGTACCTGGATCTATACATAAAAAACATGTGCAGAAAGGGCATGAGTACACCACATCGGTACTCAATAAGTGCCAAGCCTAACCTCGGTCAAGTAGTGACGAGGAAGGTGAGGGCCCTACTGGTTATAGCTGAAAAGCGAGGTAAAACAGTATAGAATACGACAATATAATTAAATGCTAACAGTAAGAAGCAACACAGGATAATAAGAATAACAACAGCTATAACAGAGATAAAATAATCACAAAAGGAATACCGCTCAACACAGAGATAACAACGAGGGATCTCTCAGTATTCTGAGGATCTCTTAGTATCCTCAATATGTGTGCTGGGGATCTCTTAGTATCCCAAGGATCTCTTAGTATCCTCAATATATATATGCTGGGGATCTCTCGGTATCCAAGGATCTCTTAGTATCCTCAATATACGTGCTGGGGATCTCTCGGTATCCCGCACTACAGTCCAAATCAATATAGGTGTAGGGGATCTCCCGGAATACAAATCCATAGTCCCAAAGTATACAAGCAGGAGGATCTCCCGGAATACCGTCCCGTAGTCCCAAAGTAAACACACAGCAGCAACACGAAGAATACTCAATTCAATTCAAATTTCATACCAACATAAAACAGGTACTTCTAACCTAGCATACTACACATAATCCAATAAGGTAGGTTGAGAAAATAAAGCAATTAAGGCAATTAGACATGCTTCCCTAAGCTAATAGCAGGCTTAATTGCAAGTAGTATAAGCAAGAAAGGAAACACAATTAGAGTTACTTAATGAAAACAGGATTTTCAACAATTAGCACAAGTACGCACTCGTCACCTCACGTACAAGGCATTTCAAATATCAACAGTACCAAATCCTAAGGGGAGTTCCCCCACACAAGGTTAGGCAAGCCACTTACCTCGAACCAGCTCAAAATCAACCCAAAACCATGCTCTTGCCACGAGTACTCGACTCCGAATGGACCAAATCTATTCAATTCAATTCCATAATGTAAATATAACTTTAAGTAACTGATTCCACTAGTTAAATTCTAAGCTAATATGCAAAATTAGGAAAAATAACCAAAACGCCCCCCGGGCCCACATCTCGGAACCGGGTAAATTTACAAATTCGAAATCCTCACACTCTCACGAGTTCATATATATAGAAATTACTCCAAACCGACATCAAAATTTTGATCCAAACTCAAAAATTAGGTCTAAGAACTTTTCCAACGTTTCTCTAATTTTTTTTCCACCCCAAATTCGAATTTAAGGGATGAATCTAAGCATAGATTTGTGAAAATGAGTCAAAACCGAGTAAGAATTACTTACCCAAAACACCCAGGTGAAAATCTCTCTCAAAATTGCCAATCCTGTGCTCCCAAATCAAAATCTAAGGTTTTGAAACTAAACCATCGATTCTGCCCCTTTTCTGACCAGTGAAACCATATCTGTGGCTCTGGGACCGCACCTGCGGTCCCGCTTCTGTGAAGACCAAGTCACACCTGCATCTTCTCATTAAACAGGGACTTTCCGCTTCTACGACTGCCTATCCGCACCTGCGGTCTCGCAGGTGCGGCAAAACTCCCCCATTTGCAATTCCAGCCCTTTCCTCTTGGCCGCATCTGCGGCTTCTCTTTTGCTTCTGCGCGATCGCACCTGCGGTCCCCAAGCTGCATGTGCGGTTATGACAGCAGACTCAGCAGCTTCAGCTGCAAATTTCCAACTCCAAATTTCATGAACCACCCCGAGGCCCCCAGGCCCTCAACCAAAAGCACAAATAAGTCATATACCACTATCCAAACTTATACAAATCTTCAAAACACCTCAAACAACATCGAACAACCAATTAGCATCGGATTCAAGCCTAAGAACTTCAAAAACTCACAAATTATCCTTTCGATCAAAAAGTCTATCAAACCTCGTCCGAATGACCTGAAATTTTGCACACACGTCACATTCAACACTACGGAGCTACTCCAATTTTCGGAATTCCATTTTGACCCTTAGATAAAAATCTCACTATCGAATCGGAAACTTCAAAAATTTAACTTTCGGTATTTCAAGCCTAAAAAAGCTACGAACATCCAAAACACAATCCGAACACGCTCTTAAAACCGAAATCGCCCAACGGAGCTAACGGAACCAAAAAATTCTATTTCAAGGCCGTCTTGACACTGTTCCGTCTATGTTCCAAATTCTAAAACATAAACTCTCATTTATGGACTAAGTGTCCCAAAACTCTCCGAAACTCCAAATAAATCCTCCCGGCAACTCACAATAGCAGAAATAAACACGGGGAATGTTCTTTGACATCCGCTTTCGAATCTGCTTGTCCAATATCTCCATTGGATCCTCAACGTAAGATAGATCCTTTTCCAACTGGACTAAACTGAAATCCAACACGTGCGACGGATCACCATGGTACCTCCGGATCATCAAAACATGAAATACTGGATGAACTCCTGCCAAGCTAGGAGGTAAGGCAAGCTCTTAAGCAACCTCTCCAACACGCCTCAATATCTCAAAAGGGCCAACAAACCTCGGACTCAACTTCTCTTTCTTCCCAAATCTCATAACGTCCTTCATAGGCGAAACCCGAAGCAAAACCCGTTCTCCAACCATGTAGGAAACATCACGAACCTTCCAGTCCGCTTAACTCTCTGTCTAGAATGGGCCGTGCGAAGTCTATCCTGAATCACCTTAATCTTCTCCAAAGCATCTTTTACCAAGTCTGTGCCCAATAATCTAGCATTACCTGGCTCGAACAAACCCACTAGAGATATACACCGCCTACCATGTAAAGCTTCATACGGTGCCATCTCGATGCTGGACTGATAAATGCTGTTGTGGGCAAACTCCGCCAATGGAAAGAACTGATCCCAAGACCCTCCAAACTCAATCATACACGCACGGAGCTATCCTTATAAATCTGAATAGTACGATCGGACTGTCCGTCCATATAAGGGTGAAATGATGTGATCAACTCCACCCGATTGCCTAACTCATGCTGTACGACCCTCCAGAACTGTGATGTGAAATGAGTACCTCTATCTGAAATGATGGAAACTGGAATACCATGTAGACGGACAATCTCCCCAATATAAATCTCCACCAACCTCTCTTAAGAATAGGTAGTACCCACAGGAATGAAATGGGGGGACTTGGTCAGCCAATCCACATTCACCCAAATGGAATCGAACTTCTTCAAAGTCCGTGGGAGCCCGACTACGAAGTCCATGGTGATATGCTCCCACTTCCACTCCGGAATCTCTATTTGCTGAAGCAACCCACCCGGTCTCTGGTGCTCATACTTCACCTGCTGACAATTGAGGCACCAAGCTACAAATATAACTATATCTTTCTTCATCCGTCTCTACCAATAGTGCTGCCTCAAATCCTGGTACATTTTTGCGGCACCCGTATGAATGCAATACCGCAAACTATGGGCCTCCTCTAGAATCAACTCCCGAAGCCCATCAATATTGGGTACACAAACTCGACCTTGCATCCTCAATACCCAGTCATCACCAATAGTCATATCTCTGGCATCGCCATGCAAAACCTTGTTCTTGAGGACAAGCAAATGAGGGTCATCAAACTGACGCTCCCGGATACGATCAAACAAGGAAGACCGAGAGACCATGCAAGCTAAAACCCGACTAGGCTCCGAAAGATCCAATCTTACAAACTGGCTTGTTAAGGACTGAACATCCATCGCCATGGGCCTCTCTGTTGCTGGTAAATAAGCTAAACCCCCCAAACTCTCTGCCCGACGGCTCAAAGCGTCGGCCACCACATTGGCCTTGCCCGGGTGATACAAATTAGTGATATCATAGTTCTTCAGCAGCTCTAGCCATCTCCTAACACAAATTAAGGTCCTTCTGCTTGAACAGATGCTGCAAACTCCGGTGATCAGTATAAATATCACAAGGCACATCGTATAAATAATGACGTTAGATCTTCAAGGCGTGAACCATAGCAACTAACTCGAGATCATGGACATGATAATTTTTCTCATGAACCTTCAACTGTCTGGATACGTAGGCAATCACCCTACCGTCCTACATCAATACCGCTCCAAGGCTAACCCTTGAGGCATCACAATAGACAATATAAGACCTCGAACCGGTAGGCAATATCAAAATTGGGGCTGTAGTCAAAGCTGTCTTGAGCTTCTGAAAGCTCTCCTCACACTTTTTCGTCTACTGGAATGGAGCACCCTTGTGGGTCAGCTTGTTATGAAAACCCCTGAACAAATTGACGATAATAGCCCGCCAAGCCAAGAAAACTGCGGATCTCTGCATCTGAGGATTGTCTAGGCCAACTCTGCGCTGCTTCCACTTTTTACGGATCTACCTTTATTCCCTCACTAGATACATATGACCCAAGAATTCCACAGAATCCAACTAGAACTCACATTTTAAGAACTTAGCGTATAACTTCTTCTCTCTCAACGTCTGAAGCACTGTCCTTAGGTGCTGCTCATGATCTTCCCGACTCTGAGAATATACCAGAATGTTATCAATAAAGACAATGACGAATGAGTCAAGATATGGCCGAAATACACTGTGCATCAAATGCATGAAGGATACTGGGGCATTGGTCATCCCAAATGACATAACAAGGAACTTGTAATGACCATACTGAGTCCTGAAGGCAGTCTTCGAGATATAATAGCTCCCGAATCTTCAACTGATGATAGCCTGAATGCAAGTCAATCTTAGAAAACACACGAGCACCATGTAACTAATCAAACAGGTCATCAATACGAGGAAAAGGATAATCGTTCTTCACAGTAACCTTGTTCAACTGGCGATAATCGATACACATACGCATAGAACCATCATTTTTCTTCACTAACAAGATAAGAGCACCCCAAGGTGATACACTAGGCCGAATGAAACCTTTATCAAGTAATTCTTGTAACTGCTCCTTCAACTCCTTCAACTCGGAAGGATCCATACGGTACGGAGGAATAGAAATAGGATGGGTGCTTGACAACAGATCAATGCCAAAATCAATATCTCTATCGGGCTGCATGCTCGGAAGGTCAGATAGAAACACATCAGAGAAATATTGTACTACTGGGATTGAATCAACTGTAAGGGTATCAATACTGACATCTCTCACATAAGCTAGAAACATGTCACACCCCTTCTCAACCACACACTGAGCCTTAAGGAATGAAATAACTCTACTAGAAGTATGATCTAAAATACCCCTCCACTCTACTCGCGGTACACCTAGCATAACCAGCGTCATGGTTTTCGCGTGACAATCAAGAATATCATAATGGGGCGACAACCAGTCCATGCCCAGAACAACATCAAAGTCTACCATGCTGACTAATAACAAATCGGCTCTGGTCTTAAAACCACTAAGAGCAATCACACACGATAGATAAACGCAGTCCACAGTAAGAGAATCCCCAAAATGAGTAGAAACATAAACATGAGAACTCAAAGAATCCTGAGATACACCTAAATACGGGGCAGAATAGGAGGACACATAAGAATAAGTGGATCCTAGATCAAAGAGGACCGATGCATCTCTATGATAGACTAGGATAGTACCTGTGATGAAAGAATCAGAGGCGACAACCTCAGTACAAGCAGGAAGGGCATAGTATCTGGCATGGCCTCCCCCTCTAGGACGACTTCTACTTCCCGACCTCTACCTCTAGCTGGCTGAGCAGGTGGGGTAGCAACTGGTGCTGTGATCATAGCCTGAGAACTCTGTGGGGTGCACTATGGTTGAGAAGTCTATGGAGGTGTATCCCTCCCATGTCTAGGGCAATCCCTCACCACATAACGTGTGTCACCATACTCAAAACAAGATCTGGGAGGACGTGGCGGTTGTGACTGGCACGATTCAGGTCTGCTGGACAGACCAATGGAAGCACCCCGCGCAGGAGGCGCACTAGATATTGGAGGTGAATAGTAAGGCTCCTAAGGTTTGGATGGAGCTGGAATACCACTGGCTGCTAGAAGAGCTGAATGAATAGGGCGACTCATATAGCCCCTACCACGATGAGCTGAAGCTGGGGCACGGGCACCAGAATAATGTCCTGACTCTCAAGACCTCTTGGCCTCCCTCTACTCTCTATCCCGAGCATGCATACCCTCTACTCTCCTAGCAATGCTCACCACCTGCTGATAAGAAATATCCATCTCCAACTCCTGAGCCATACTAGACCTAATGCTGGAAATGAACCCCTCAATAAACCGGCGGACCTTCTCGCGAATAATAGAAACCAAAGCTGGTGCATATCTAGCCAAGTCGGTGAAACGGACAACATACTCCGAGACAGTCATAGTACCCTAGCGCAAATGCTCAAACTCTGTGCGCCAATCGTCCCTGAAACTCTAGGGAACATACTCTCGCATGAACATATTTGAAAACTGAGCCCAAGTTAGGGAAGCTACCTCATCCGGACTGTCTAACTCATAAGCACGCCACCACTAATAGGAGGCTCCTCAAAGTTGGAAGGTAGTGAAGGAAACCCCGCTCGATCCTGATATACCCATGGTATGGAGGATATGGTAGCACTCCTCTAGAAATCCAAGAGCATCATCTGAGGCTAGTCCACTGAATGTAGGAGGCTGATACTTCTTAAACCTCTCAAGCCTCTTCTACTCCTCCTCTGAAGCTACTGCCCTCTCCTCGGGTTGAGCTAGGGCTACCGGTTGTACAAGAATAATTTTTGGGACCTGATTAACATGTACTCACTGCTAAACAAGCAGGGGGTGTCACACCTCTTTTTTCCTACCCCGGGAAGGGGTATAAGGGAGTTTTTTTTCTAATTTTAATGATAATCGAAACAAGATTATTTATTTAAAATTTAGAGTTTCCACTTGGGATAATTTATGGTGTCCCAAGTCACCAGTTCAAATCCCGAATCAAGGAAAGATTGACTCTATTTTACAGTCCGCGAACATAGAAATCCGGATAAGGAATTTTGTTAACCTGGGAGAAGGTGTTAGGCATTCACGAGTTGCGTGGTTCTAGCACGGTCGCTCAACTGTTATTATAGGCCTATTTATTTAAATTTAAAACATATTTGAAACCTATGTGTATTTTTATTCATTTTAAACCGCTTTTAATAATCCAATTATTATATACTAATTATTGATTGCACGTTTGCGAATCATGTCACGGGAAACGTACCCACGATTCTCAATATATTTATTTTATTAAACTTAAATTGTGGTCGGGTCACATAAATGTACCCCCGAATTTTTGAAATTAGGCATCACAACTACATCACGGGAACCGTATCCGTAGCTATGACAATTATTTAATTAAATGCGCCTAAAGCAAACTACGAGAGTTCAAGGCATTTTTTTAGACTAATCTTTGTATTTATGTGAGGGACATACATTATGGATTTTATTTGCATATGGCGCACCTCAATTTATTTAAGGAAAGAATTGATTTAGCTAAGGCAAACTTTAATACTCCTACTTATATCTATTAAAAAAACTAAGTACCACAATCACGTCACGGGAACCGTACCCATAGTTGTAATAGTTCAATTGTGGGCCTAAAGCAAACTACGAACATGAGAGTTGTTTATTTACTTCAATTTGAGATTTTTCATGAAAACTCATCGCTCATTGACCAAATATTTACAGAATGGACTAAAATAGATGTTGAAACTATTGCATAAAATAGAGCAGGAGATTGATGCATAAATCAAATAGAATTAGGCCAGTTTTCCAAACTTCCGGGCTAACTTAACTGATTCAATTACTTGTATTGGATCATTATATTAACATGCTACTAAAAAAATTATCAACATAAGCATATTAACAATAAAAATTAACATCTTAAGCATATTAACAACAAAAATAAAATACATGGCATGACTATTAAACATAAACTTATAAAAGAAATCAAACAAATAATCTCAAATATTCAAGACAACAATTTTGGAAATAGGAAGAGGAATGAAGTATAAAGTGTTACCTCTAATGAACATGACTTTGACTATTTTGGACATCGACAGTGCACAGGACCCTGACCGAATAACACTCGCCGGTGACTTCAATGGAAAATACGAACTTCAGTCAAGCTCTACCCTAAGTTCTCACCTCAGTTTTTGTTCGAACCTCCCATCTTGTTTATTCTTTTAGCTGCTGGTGGTCGACATTTGTTGGTGTGAAGTGAAGAAACAACAGTGATTGTTATATATATGTGTATGGTGGCGTGATGAGGAGGTTGTCACTGGTCAGCGGAATAACTTATCGAGCATGTTTTGGAGAGATAAAGAAGAACAAGTATGGGTATGGCGTATTCGGTAGTGAAGGAGATGAAGGGGGTCTTGTTCGTTGGGTGAGGGTGTGGCTGTTGCAACACATTTTTCTGGCGAGCTGGAATTGGAGTTGGGAAAGCTGCGGTCGTGGGTTGCTCGGCGTGGAGATGGACGACTTTAAGGGCTGGTGGTTGTCTGACGTGAGCAGCCGATGGAGGAAGGTGGACTGACTGGTGCTACGTGAAGAAGACGACCTGGGGGAATTTCAGGTCTTGTCCCTTTAGTCCAAACGATGTTGTATGTATATCCTAGGGTCTAGGTCTTTTTTGTATTTTTTTGGCTGATTTCAAGTCTAGCTTTCTAGGTCTTTTTTGTTTGTATTTTTAAGCTCCTTAGGAATCTGGATTTGATTTTTTTGTGTGTTTTGTTGCTCATGAAGATGACGAACAGTAGGGGTTTTGATTGTTGCTGAAGACGGCTAATTTCTTATATTAAGGTCTCTTGGAATTTTCTTTCTTTTTAGGGTGCTTCTTTTGGTGTAAGAACGGCTGATTAGTATATTTTGGGTACTTGTTTGTTTTATAGGATTTTTTTTGGTTAGGGGGTATGGGCCTAGGGATTATGGGCTAGGTCCAAAAATTAGGCCTAAAAATGGGTTGCTCGAGCCCAAATTTTATTCTTTCCACGTGAACGAGCCTAAAAATACGATCTCATTTATTAATTAATCCTACTTAAGTAAAATAACTATTAAAATAAGGCTGACCGTTAAAATAAAATTATTTTTGGTATTTTTCAAGATTAAAAATGACTAATAAACATTGATGAAACTATTTTTTTTGTAATATTTGTTTTCTTGTAATAAAATAAATTAAAAGAGTAAAAATTAGTTGAAAAATAGCTATATTAGGCCTAAATTAAATATTTACATGCTAAAATATAAAAAATCTTAGGGAGGGTCAAAAATCACATGTCTACAGCTGCCCCTCTTTGACTGGAAATACAGAGTTTTTTCAGACAAAGAACGACTAGATAGGTTTTTTGACCCGACCCTTATTTGGAGAGACTAAACTAAGAGAAAAGAGAATGTGACCTATTCCTGGTATCTGAGCTGCCTACATATCCTTGGCTACAAAGGAATCAGGTCACTTGTAGTTCAGAGGTGAGTGAGATGATGGAGTATACTGAGGTGGAGAGCCGATTGAGGTGTCGTTCCGTCGAGGTTTCGGTCTGCGGTCCTGTTATTACATCAAATATCAAAAAATGAAGAAGACTAGCTAAGCTGTAAACTACGAGTTACAAGATTCCTATCTATAAGTCTTCTGAAGCTTGATCTTGAGTCTTGAATGGTTCTTCATGTAAACTTTAGATTTGAACCTTGACGCTTGTTAGCTGCAGGTGCTAGCTCGTTCTTCTTCAGTTTTTCGGATCAAGACCAGACATGTAGTGCTTGTGATCTCAACCATGCATTGAGCAACTCACATCTTTCATCTACTTCTGCATTTGGATTCACTTCTTGCTTTTCTCTTTTTTTTTTATTCTGGATTGTGACTAACTCTTGTTGATCATCTTGGACTGTTGACCCGCATTCTTGCCGCGAGCTTCTTTTGTTGCTGACTTGAATTGCATTCTGAAGTGAATCCCCTTATTCTCCAGGTAGGTGCCTGATTTCCAATACTCGAACTGTCTTCCTTCGAAACTTGGATTGCCTTCTCCTTGTTCTCCAGGTGGGCGCCTGATTGCCAATACTTACACTGTTTTTCCTCGAAACTTGAAATGTTTTACCTTATTCTCCGGGTGGGCGCCTGATTGCTGAACTTGAACCGTCTTCCTCTGAATATTGCGGCTTTCCCTTTGTTCTCTAGGTGGGCGCCTGATTACCAACATTTGAATTGTATTCCTTTCCTCTGAAACTTGAATTGTTTTCCCTTGAAACTTGAACTGTCTTCCCTTATTCTCCAGGTGGGCACCTGATTGCTGAAACTTTCTGTGTTCCCTTGTTTTCCATGTGGGTGCCTGCAATTAAAACAAACAAAACAAATGAAATTTTCTACCCCAGTTTGCACTAGGAAGATTGTGAGTTGTTAGCAATATTTTATACCACTTATACTACTGATGCAATGATGAGATTAAACTAAAGACTATACTAGTATGTGTGTCTCATATGAGTAAAACCAAAAAAACTTTGACTAGAAAATGCATCCGCTAAAAATAAAACCTGAATGAACCAAACTAGGAAGTGCGTCTCCTAGGGGTGAAACTTGAATGAACCAAACTAGGATGTGTGTCTCCTATGAATGAATCTCAATTTAGAAAGTGTGTATCCTAAAAGAATAACTTGAAAGACCTTGATTAGGAAGTGCGTCTCCTACAAGTAAAACTTCAATGAACCAAATTAGGAAGTGCGTCTCCTAGGGCGAACTTAAATGACTCAAACTAGGAAGTGCATCTCCTAGGGGTGAAATCTCAATTTAGGAAATGCGTCTCCTAAAACAACGATATAACCTGAAAAACCCAGACTATGAAGTGCATCTCCTAGGGGTAAACTCTTAATTTAGGAAGTGCATCTCCTAAAAGTATATCCTGAAGAACCCAGACTAAGAAGTGCGTCTCCTAGGGGTGAAACTTCAATGACTCAAACTAGGAAGTGCGTCTCCTACGAATGAACTCTCAATTTAGGAAGTGCGTCTCCTAGGGGTAAACTATTAATTTAGGAAGTGCATCTCCTAAAAGTATATCCTGAAGAACCGAGACTAAGAAGTGCATCTCCTAGGGGTGAAACTTCAATGACTCAAACTAGGAAGTGCATCTCCTACGAATAAACTCTCAATTTAGGAAGTGCATCTCCTATGGGTGAAACTTCAATGACTCAAACTAGGAAGTACGTCTCCTACGAATGAACTCTCAATTTAGGAAGTGCGTCTTCTACGGGTGAAACTTCAACGACTCAAACTAGGAAGTGCGTCTCCTATGAATGAACTCTCAATTTAGGAAGTGCGTCTCCTATGAATGAACTCTCAATTTATGAAGTGCGTCTCCTATGAATAAACTTAAATGAAACAGACTAGGAAGTGTGTCTCCTAGGGAAAAAAATATCAATTTAGGAAGTGCATCTCCTAAGCAAAATATAATTTGGAAGACTTAGACTAGGAAGTGCGTCTCCTAGGGGTAAAACCATCAGTGACAAACTCATATGATCCAAACTAGGAAGTGCATCTCCTAAGGGCTGAACTTAAATGACCTAAATTAGGAAGTGCTTCTTCTAGGGTGATGTGTGATCTTCTCAACAACCTTCGCGTAAGTAGATTTGGGGCATTACACCTGGAAAATTCAAGCTTCCAAGATTTGATATGAACATAGCTTTCGTCCCTGTTTTAGACAAAGAAAACTTGTGAGTTTAAACATGGTGGTTGGTTTATGGCCTTGACTTTGCGGCGATTGCTCCTTCACTTTCCATGATAACTTTGATTTCACCTTGAAAGACGTTGCTTGCTTATTGACTAACCAATTTCTCTATCAACCTTATGATAAAAAATACCTCTTCTCCATTCAGACCCAATACCCTCTATCTGTTGCATTACTCATGAACTGACATTTACCAAACCTTTACATTTCACATGAATACTAGAGCACATTGATTGTTACCAACTTAGTGCGAATACTGTTCTTTCCTAACTTATGTTGCTTTGATGTGCTAGCCAGACTCCGCTTTGTGCAATTGGAAAGCTAGTGGCATATTTTGAAGTCATTTCACACTTGTTTTGACCAAATAGACTCAAGAAAAGTAAGTAACCAAGACAGAATTAACGAAGTAAGGGACAATGGAAAGAGATGATACCTAACAAGAAAATTACAAAGTAGGAAATTATCAGATGTGGACACTAACTCTAATGACCATGACATGCACCTTTTGATTAAGTGGCCTAATCTGTCAAGCAAGTCTAATGTTCAACTCTTATTGCACCTCTTTGCCATGAAACTAGGCTTTAGTGCTCTGACTTTCCAATCTGATTCACGATCCTTATTCGACTTGTAGTGCCCGAAGGGTTTTTATCGTCAAGACTCTCTCATTTTGTTCTTTCTCTCAACTTACTGTTTGCCTTATAGTGCCTGAAGGTTTTCACCGATAAGACTATCTCATTTTCATTTCCCTTGTTCAGAACGGAGTGTTACCCCTTATCTTAATCACCTCTACTTACTCGACTTGGCATCTCTCGAAGACTGGTCGGAAGGTCTTTTTTTGGACCGTAATGTGGGCTTTTGGATAGGGTTAGAAAGAAAGGGTATCACGAAGGCTCAAAACAACTTGAATGGGTTCAAACTTACAACTTTTGGAATCAGATCTTTTACATAACCACAACTTTTCCCCAGTTTCTTTGCCTGGGGGCTTTTGGATTTTTATTTTGATGGGACCGAACTGTAAGGGCGCCTACATATCCTTAAAAGGAATCAGGTCGAACGTAGTTCATGACATAGGAATTGCTTTTTTTGGTACTTTTCTCTCTCTTTCTTTTCTTTTCTTTTCTTTTCTTTACTCTTTTCCCATTTTTTCCTTTCTCTTTTTCACTTCTTTTTTCCTTTTTTCTCTTTTTTTTTGTATATGCATATCTAAACTCTGCTTCTGGTTCCAAAAGAGGGATATGAAAGAAAATAAATAAGGCTCAAAGGGTAACAAAGGATAAAGTGTTTAGATAGAAGAATAAAATGCCTTCGTCATTCCAATCTTCAAAGCATGCCAAATACAAACAACACAATTAAACAAACCAAAGAAATCATACGTATTTGACTGCATCAGAATTGATAGCCATATCCATACATTTGCCTTATATATTTGTTAAATACTAAGCACCATTGGACAACACTCTCGTTACCACGAACGACCCCTGCCAATTTGGGGAAACTTGCCTTTAGCTTCAACCCGATGCGGCATGATGCATTTCAATAGTGTTTCTTTATGTTCTATCTGCCCCAGTTTCACAAAATTCGGGCTTGAAGTGATCTTAAAATCCCTTTACTTATTTCCCTCAAATGCCCCTATCATTTTCAAAATTGTTTCATTGCTTCATGATTTAACTAACTTTTAAGACCAGGCTTGGAATTATGCGTGCATGTCATGTCACTAGAGCCAGCAATAAAGCAACTATAAAAAGAAAAGAGAACTAAACAAAAAATGACTAGAAATAACAGAAAACAAAAAATTGCATTAGACAGATGGTGAAAGAGTTTGAACAACAAAACACGTAAATTAAACTGGGTTACAACCCTGGAACAAACCTAGACAACACTAAACGAGTTACTACAAAAAAACAAACTAGGCAAAATAAAAGGATAGAAGGGTTTGAATCACAAGACAATATCCGAATTACAACCCTGAAAATAACCCGGACAACAGAAATGACAACAAAATAAACCACCAAGACTCCTCTCCAGCTAGCCAAGAGATAGAGCGTCTTTCCAATTACCAAGCACGGTATCTTAGCCATTGGGTTCCACATCAATATTGCCAAGACCATTAACAACTTCAATATCATTAACTTCGGCCAGCAAGTTCCCAAGAGGATTCGCATACTCCCTGTTACTGTTATTGATCACAATTACCCCTTCTTGAATCATTCTTTCTATTTCCCTTTTCAAAGAACGACAATCTTCAATGCTATGCCCTTGGACATTAGAGTGGTACATGCATCGTACAGTAGGATCAAAGCCTTTTGCATATGGGCCTAGAGTATAGCTCCTCAGGGCAGAATGCTTTAACTTTTCAAACAAGCTTGTGTAGGACTCCCAAAATGGCGTGAAACTATTTCTTTGCCTTTGTTCCCTTCCCTTCCCCTGTTTTCTAGGGTTGTTGTGTGCTCGAAAATGTTGTGAAGGCAAGAATGCATTATACGGTGTTGGCGCTCGCCATAGGGAGTGACCTGGTGGTTAGACATATGACCAGACATTGTTCAGAGGATAATACCGAGGTGGACTATGTGGAGCTCGGGGATAGGTTTGGGGTTGGAGTTGAGGCTAGGTATATTGGTGAGGCAGACCCTTTGGTCCACGTCGTGACTCTGAAACAACCATGGAAAAATCATCAGGTTCCTTCTGACCCAACAAGCTTCCTGTGTCATTCTGAATTGCTTGTGTTGTGGCTTTTAAAGAAGAATAACTCATGATCTTGCTAGACTTCAACCCATCTTCTATCATTTCTCCCATTTTTACCACATCATTAAAAGGCCTACCCACAACCATGATCAAATGCCCAAAGTATGTTGGTGCTTGAGCTTGAAGAAAGTCCTCGACCATCTCTTTTTCTTCCATCGGAGGATTGACTCTGGCATCTTGCTCTCTCCATCTGAGTCCGTATTCCCTAAAGCTTTCATTAGGCTTCTTTTCTATCTTGGCCAGGGACATGCGATCTCGGGCGATTTCTATATTATAGTGAAACTGCCTGGCAAAGGCGTCAGCCATATCGTCCCACGTGTACCACCTGTTAGCATCTTGGTAGGTGTACTACTCCAGAGTTACCCCACTCAGACTCTGACTGAAATATGCCATCAATAATTTGTCTTTCCCACCGGCGGCTATCATCTTACTGCAGTAACCTCTCAAATGGGCCACGGGATCTCCGTGCCCATCATACAAATCAAACTTTGGCATCTTAAACCCAACAGGTAGTTGGACGTTAAAAAACAAGCACAAGTCTTTGTAAGCCACGCTCATCTGGCTCCCTATCCCTTGCATGTTTCTTAAAGACTGATCTAAGATTTTCACCTTCTTGGATATCTCATCTTGCTCCCCTGTCTTACCAGGATTTTCAGTTTCATCAGGAGCCTCAAAATGAGGAGCGTGAGAGTATGGATCCGAGACTTTGAAAGTTGGTTCTGGAGCATAGTATTGGGCATTGGGGACTTTGAACATAGTCTCGTTGAAGGATTGAGGAAAAGTAGCTGGAGGAGGAGCTACAAGAGAATGAGTGGCCAAAGGAGCGGATATGATGTGCTTTTGGCGGGTAGAGTGTGAAAAGGTTGTGGGGAGATATCAGCAACAGCGGGAATCTAGATTTGTGATAGTGGTGGGAAAGTTGCAGGGTTTTTAGTGTAGTTAGCAGGGATGAAGGTGGAGGATGCTCCTTGATCCAAGACTGATACATTTCTACCATCTTCTATTTTGACATTTGGACCTCCTATTTCAATTTAGACTCCGACTCCACAAACTCCCTCGACGGATCAACGACTCTTGTGTCCAGGTCTTTGCTAGTCATGGCTACCTTTCTCTTTGACTTTGTATTGTATGGATGAGTTACCTTAAGAACCACAAACCAACCACCCTTCTGCTCAATGGAGATAACAAAAAGGAACAAAATGAGGTCATCACGTTAGCGTTAGGGCATTTAACAACTGCAAATATCACATTGTGTGCAATGCACCTAGCAACAATTAACAGTTCAAAAATGACTTTGAGGGCCACAAGGTCACTTGGCATCATCCCAATTTGTTCATTTCAATCTTCTCTTTTCTTTGCTTTTCTAGCACTTGCTTGCTCATTTTCCTTCATCTTTTTTCCTAATTATCACTCTTTTCTTTCCTCTCATTTCTCACATCCCATAATTTCATATTTTTTTTTCTTTTTCCCCTTTTTCTTTTAATAACAAAAAAATAATTCGATCGAACCCTATGTAGGTTGCCTACGTATCATGATGCCGCATGAATTAGATCTTTGCATAGTTCGAGAAGATCGAGAATAAAGTAAACAAATTAACGTTCTCATTTTTTTAACTTAATGACTACACTGATAAGAAAAGAGAAATAAAAGAAGTAAATCCTTTTTTTTTTTGGATTTTCTTAGACTTAATGTTCTATAACCTATTCTAAATTCAAGCCTAACGAGCATATATTTTTTTCCCTTTTTTTTTCTTTTGAAACAAATACTTATGGAACATTATTAAGGAAAAAACCCTAAAAGAGAAAAATATTTTTGATCCCTTTTTTTAGGAAGGAAATCTAAAGAATAAAACTCAGAAAAATATTTTAAATTTTCATTTGATAACCTGACGCAAGATTTCGAAACAAACAATGAAAAGGATAAAACAAAATATTTTTGGATTTCAATTTTGATTGCCTAAAGGAGAAATTCTGAAAATAAACCAAAAATAAAGGATGTTATCTTTTTTTTCTTCTATGTACAATATCCTAAAGTTCTAATGAAAATAAAAAGAATTTTTTTTCATTTTTTTATTAGTTTCCCAAAGAAGAACATCAAAAGAAAATCTTTTCGGGTTTTTTGAAATTAATACCTTAAAGAAAACCTTTTAAAAAGGTATTAAAAGAAAATTCAAAGCATAAACAAAATAAATTTAAAAAACAACTCCTTAAGCAACTCCTGATCCTAACTGGATGGTCCCGGGGTGTCTGTCGTGCTCAAACTCCGGTAAGTAAACCCACACCTTTATGAGAAAATTAAGACCACATAAGTTAAAGACATAGAAAGACAATAACACTCCCTATTGGACACATGCAAGATATGATTGTGATTATTTTTGCAACATGACTTATTTGGCCAAAAGGTGGCTAGAAGTGCAAAATTTGGCTAAGACTCCGCAAAGCCAAGAACCTAAGATTTACTAGGAAGACCGAAATCTATGTGGTTTGCCTACGTATCACGCCCCAAAAGACGAGAATCAGGTATGCGTAGTTGGGGCAGATTGGATACGAGCGAGAATTAAAAAAATATCTAATTTAGAGAAAATATATTTTTTTTTGAAAAATGATGAAACATGTAAACTCTTTTTGGATTTTCTTTTGATTTTTTTGATTTTCGGAAAATGATGCAAAATCTCTTTTTGAAATTTTCATTTTGTTAACAAAAATGTGACAGAAAACATAACTGGACCCTACTTGCTTTATTTTCACACTTCACCTTCTCTTCTTTTCTTTTTATTTTTTTATTTTTTTTCATTTGCCCTCAGCTATCATTGGTCTGCTAAATGACCCTTTTACCCTTGAAAATTGCAACCTGTAGCAGATTAGGATGCATCACGATGGTCTTTTAGTTTTATGTACACCTGTCCTAGACGGACCCAACCCCTGTGTTGAGTCCCCAAAGTCAAATGCATATGATGCAAACAAGCATTCCTACTAGGGATCCGGCATGAGGCTGAGTTATTCTAAGTTCAAAACATGGGTATGTTGTTCTAGACTTGTGCACCTGAGCGGACAACGTGAGCCGGAGGGGGGTGGGGAGGGCTACGTACCGAGAACCAAAAGGCCATCCGACTTTGTAACTTGTTCGAACCTCTTGTTAATTTAAGGTATGACACTAACAGAAGAGGAGTCACACTAGCGTGCACATCCCCGAAGATGAGAAGAGAAGGGTACCGTAGCAGTTTATATACAATTCAGATAATATCAAAGCGGTAAAAGGCAACATTTAGCACATTAGGCCCAAACATGTAATTAAAACAAGATAATAAATAAAAGCCAAATATAACAATTATTCTAAGCTCGAATTCTTGAACCCTGAACCACAAGCTCTGTGTTCTTGTCCCCAGCAGAGTCGCTAGAGCTGTCACACCTCCTTTTTCCTACCCCGGTAAGGGGTATAAAGGAGTTATTTCCAATTTAAGTGACAATCGAAACATGATTACTTATTTAAAATTCAGAGTCGCCACTTGGGATAATTTATGGTGTCCCAAGTCACCGGTTAAAATCCCAAATCAAGGAAAGATTGATTCTGTTTTATAGTCCGCAAACATAGAAATCTGGGTAAGGAATTCTGTTAACCCGGGAGAAGGTGTTAGGCATTCACGAGTTCCGTGGTTCTAGCACGGTCGCTTAACTGTTATTATTGGCATATTTATTTGATTTTAAAACATCTTTGAAACCTATGTGCATTTTTATTCATTTTAAACCGCTTTTAATAATCCAATTATTATACTATTAATTATTGACATCACGTTTGCGAATTATGTCACAGAAACCGTACCCACGATCCTCAACGTGTTTATTTTATTAAACTTAAATTATGGCGGGGTCATATAAATGTAACCCCAGATTTTTGAAATTAGGCATCACAACTATGTCACGGAAACCGTATCCGTAGCTATGATAATTATTTAATTAAACGCACCTAAAGCAAACTACGAGAGTTCAAGGTATTTTTTTAGACTAATCTTTGTATTTATGTGAGGGCCATACATTATGAATTTTATTTGCGTATGGCGCACCTCAATTTATTTTAGGAAAAGAATTGATTTAGCTAAGGCAAACTTTAATACTCCTACTTATATCTAATAAAAAAACTAAGTACCACAACCACGTCCCGAGAATCATACCCATAGTTGTAATAGTTCAATTGTGGGCCTAAAGCAAACTACGAACATGAGAATTGTTTATTTACTTCAATTTGAGATTTTTCGTGAAAACTCATTGCTCATTAACCAAATATTTACAGA
The DNA here is from genome assembly GCA_026770625.1 of Nicotiana glauca. Taxonomy (NCBI): domain Eukaryota; kingdom Viridiplantae; phylum Streptophyta; class Magnoliopsida; order Solanales; family Solanaceae; genus Nicotiana; species Nicotiana glauca. Next base: position 32,195 of record MU701347.1, on the reverse strand, counting down.
ATGGACTAAAATGGATGTTGAAACTATTGCATGAAACAGAGCAGGAGATCGACGCATAAACCAAACAGAATCAGGCTAGTTTTCCAAACTTCTGGGCTAACTTAACTGATTCAATTACTTGTATTGGATCATTATATTAACATGCTACTACAAAAATTATCAACATAAGCATATTAACAACAAAAATTAACAACCATAAGCATATTAACAACAAAAATCAAAATACATGGCATGACTATTAAACATAAACTTATAATAGAAATCAAACAAATAATCTCAAATATTCAAGACAACAATTCTGGAAATAGGAAGAGGAATGAAGCTTAAAGTGTGACCTCTAATGAACATGACCTTGACTATTTTGGACATCGACAGTGCACATGAACCTGACCGGATAACACTCGCCGGCGACTTCAACGGAAAATGCAAACTTCAGTCAAACTCTACCCTAAGTTCCTGCCTTAGTTTCTGTTCGAACCTCCCATCTCATTTATTCTTTTAGCTGCTGGTGGTCGACATTTGGTGGTGTGAAGTGAAGAAACAGCAGTGACTTTTTTGTGTGTGTGTGTGGTGGCGTGAGGAGGAGGTCGTCACTGGCGAGTTAAAAAAAAAGAAGGGGTCAGCGGCATAACTTATCGAGCCTGTTTTGGAGAGACAAAGAAGAACAAGTATGGGTATGGTGTCTTCGGTGGTGAAGGAGATGAAGGATGTCTGGTTCGTTGGGTGAGGGTGTGGCTGTTGCAACTCTTTTTTCCGGCGAGCTGGGATTGGAGTTGGGGAAGCTGCGGTCATGGGTTGCTCGGTGTGAAGATGGATGACGTTGAGGGCTGGTGGTTGTCCGATGTGAACCGCCGATGGAGGAAGGTGGACTGGCGGCTGCTACGTGAAGAAGACGACCTGGGGGAATTTCAGGTCTTGTCCCTTTAGTCCTAACGGCGCTGTATGTATATCTTAGGGTCTAGGTCTTTTTTGTATTCTTTTGGCTGATTTCAAGTCTAGCTTTCTAGGTCTTTTTCTTTGTATTTTGAGCTCCTTAGGCAGGTGAGTTTGATTTTTTGTGTGTTTTGTAGCTCATGAAGATGACGGACAGTAGGGGTTCTGATTTTTGCTGAAGTCGACTGGTTTCCTATGTTAGGGTCTCTTGGAATTTTCTTTCTTTTTGGGGTGATTCTTTTGGTGTACGAACGACTGATCAGTATATTAGGGGTCTTGTTTATTTTATAGGGGTTTTTAGGTTAGGGGGTATGGTCCTAGGGATTATGGGCTTGGAAATTATGGGTTAGGTCCAAAAATTAGGCATAAAAATGGGTTGCTCGAGCCCAAATTTTATTCTTTCCCTGCGAACGAGCCTAAAATACGATCTCATTTATGAATTAATCCTACTTAAGTAAAATAATTATTAAAATAAGACTGACCGTTAAAACAAAACTATTTTTGGTACTTTTCAAGATTAAAAAACACTACAAAACATTGATGAAACTATTTTTTTTTGTAATTTTCGTTTTCTTGTAATAAAATAAAGTAAAAGGGTAAAAATTAGTTGAAATAGCTATATTAGTCCTAAACTAAATATTTACATGCTAAAATATAAAAAATCTTGGGGAGGGTCAAAAATCACATGTCTACAGGGGGATCTTCCAGAATACCGTCTCGTAGTCCCAAAGTGAACATACAGCAACAACACGAAGAATACTCAATTCAATTCAAATTTCATACCAAGGTAAAACATATATTTCTAACCTAGCATGCTATACATAATCCATTAAGGAAGGTTGAGCAAATAAAGCAATTAAGGCAATTAGACATGCTTCCCTAAGCTAACAGCAGACTTAAATTGCAAGTAGTAAAAGCAGGAAAGGAAACACAATTAGAGTTACTTAATGAAAACAGTATTTTCAACAATTAGCACAAGTACGCACTCGTCACCTCACGTACAAGGCATTTCAAATATCAACAGTACCAAATCCTAAGGGGATTTCCCCACACAAGGTTAGGCAAGCCACTTACCTCGAACTAGCTCAAAATCAACCTGAAACCATGCTCTTGCCACGAGTACTCGGCTCCAAATGCTCCAAATATATTCAATTCAATTGCATAATGTAAATATAACTTCAAGTAACTAATTCTACTAATTAAATTCTAAGCTAATATGCGAAATTAAAAAAAATGATAAAAACGCCCCGGACCACATCATAGAACCAGGTAAAATTTACGAATTCGGAATCCTCACACTCTTATGAGTTCATATATATAAAAAATACTCCAATCCGACGTCAAAATCTTGATCCAAACTCAAAAATTAGGTCTAAGAACTTTTCCAACTTTTCTCCAATTTTTTTCCACCCCAAATTCGAATTTAAAGGATGAATTTAGGCATAGATTCGTGAAAATTAGTCAAAACCGAGTAGGAGTTACTTACCCAAAACACCCAGATAAAAATCTCTCTCAAAATCGCCAATCCCGAGCTCCCAAATCAATTTCTAATATTTTGAAACTAAACCCTCGATTCTGCCCCTTTTATGACCAGTGAAACCGCGTCTGCGACTCTGGGACCGTACCTACGGTCCCACTTCTATGAATACCAAGTCGCACCTGCGACTTCTCATTAAACGGGGATTTTTCGCTTCTGTGACTGCCTATCCACACCTGTGGTCTCGCAGGTGCGGCAAAACTCCCGCATCTGTGGTTCCATCCCTTCTTCCTCTTGGCTGCATCTGTGTCTTCTCTTTCGCTTCTGCGGGATTGCACATGCGGTTCCCAAGCCACAAGTACGGTTATGACAGCAACCTCAGCAGCTTCAGCTATAAATTCCTAACTCCAAACTTCCCGTTAACCATCCGAAATCACCCTGAGGCACCTGGGACCTCAACCAAAAGCACGAACAAGTCATAAACTACTATACAAACTTATACAAATCTTCAAAACACCTGAAACAACTTTGAATCAACTAATTAGCATCAGATTCAAGCCTAAGAACTTTAAAAACTCAAAAAATTATGCTTTCGATCAAAAAGTCTATCAAACCTCGTCCGAATGACCTATAATTTTGCACACACGTTACATTCAACACTACGAAGTTACTCCAAATCCCGGAATTCCATTCTGACCCTTCGATCAAAATCTCACTATCGAACCGGAAACTTCAAAAATTTAAATTTCGGCATTTCAAGCCTAAACAGCTACGGACCTCCAAAACACAACCCGAACATGCTCCTAAACCCGAAATCACCCAATGGAGCTAATGGAACCAACAAAATTCCATTCTGAGGCCATCTTTACACTGTTCCGATTATGGTCCAAATTCTAAAATTAAACTCTCATTTAGGACTAACTGTCCCAAAACTATCTGAAACTCCAAATAAATCCTCTCGGCAACTCACAATAGTAGAACAAATACGGGGAATGTAGTTAATAGGGGATCGGGGCATTAATTCTTAAAACGACCGGCCGGGTCGTTACATAAATAGGCATGGGATATGCAAGTTAAGCAAGTTAAAGACATGGACAATACAACAACAATTGAGATAGAGGTCAAGTACGGGACAATAACAACATATCACTCAGAATATTTAATTGCGACAATAACAACTCAAGGTAAGGGTGGAAGTGTATACACGAAAATAAATATCACATCATAATTCATGTCCCTCATCCTCACCTGCACGGAAACACCCTTCGTGGCATGACCTCACAATATTAAAAGCATAACAATATAAATGAAATGGCACGGCATCACCCTTCGTGCTTTACACTCTTTTTCACATGATAATGTATATGAAATGGCACGGCATCACCCTTCGTGCTTTACACTCTTCCTCACATGATAATGTATGTGAAATGGCACGACATCACCCTTCGTGCTTTATACTCTTCCTCACATGATAATGTATATGAAATGGCATGGAATCACCCTTCGTGCTTTACACTCTTCCTTACCAAGCATATGATATCAATAAAGTGACAAGGCAGGAAGTATAAATAACACCGAGGAGACTGTTCAGATGAATATTCCAACAAATTCTAAATCACGGTAATTCTAAGCCCACAATGATTCAATAAGACATCAAGGGCAGTATAACTCAAGTACTTCCACGAATATCACAATTTATCAGCAACACAAGTATAGAATCCAACATCTTAAAATATCGACCGTAGCAATGTAGTAATGATTACGCATAGAGATGACCAAACTAGACACATCGATGTATTCTCAGAACTCTATCAAATTCAATCAAGTTATATTAGGCTAATTCTTGATTACTAATATTTAATACTATGTTCTTACTATCGGTAAATCAAGTGAGGCATGAAGCAAGGGAGTTACATAATTCTACAAGATACAATTAGAGAACAATCTACCATCGAGCACGATTGACCCCGACACACACATATACGCTCGTCACCTCATATATGTATCACCCCCCGCTTGGAGAAAACAACAAAAAATAGGAGGAAAAATTCCCTCAACAAAGTTAGGCAAAACACTTACCTAGATTTGGCTAACTCAGCACTCAACTAAGCATTTTCCTCTACAAATTCGCCTCTGCTCGACTCAATCTAGCCAATGATGACTTGAATACATCACACAATGAAATAGAAAACAACTTCAATTAATAAAGCTGTGATTTTTATTCAATTTCTAAAAAGTTAACAAAAGTCAAACCCCGGGCCCGCCCGATCAAAACTTGGGTCCAAGGGTAGGTCTTGACTACCCATAGCGTCACGAGTCCAAATATGTGTTTTGTTTTCTAATCCGAGTCCTATTCGACTCTCAAATCCTAAATTTTCATTTTTCAAAATTGTGATAAAATCCCCAAACTTTTCCATAGATTTCTCATGAGTTTGATGTTAAATCTTTTGAAAAATCATAAAATATAATTGGAAATTGACTAAAGATACTTACCCAATATTTTGGTATGAAAATCCCCTCTCAAAATCGCCTCACCTCGAAGTTAGGGTTAAAAAATATGAAAATGAAGCAAAAACTCGGAATTCTCAGCACTTAACAAGCTGCAGATGTCGCATTTGCGAACAAAACTTTGCATTTGCGAATGAACACTGTTCATCCGCAATTGCCATAATTGGTTGGCAATTGCTGATGAACAGTGTTTTCACAATTGCCATTTAAGGTTCGCAATTGCGAATGAACATTGTTTTCGTAATTGCCATAAAAGGTTCGCAATTGCAAATGAACAATGTCGCACTAGAAACCAGCAAAACCTAAAATTCTCCGAAATGATTCGAAATCACCCAGAAACTTATCCAAAACCTCCTGGACACAAACCATATCTGGATTTCAATCATAAAACACGCTACGGACCTGCTCGAGTACTCAAAACACTGAAAAGAGATCGTCTTAACTCGATATTGACCATGGTCAAACTCCCAAATTTCTTAACTTTACTAGTCTCTCAACCAATGATCCAAAAAGACACCCAAGCCCCTCGGGACTCCAAACCAAAAGGGCACACCAGTCTAAAAAGATCATACGAACTAGCTCGCGCAATCAAATCGCCAAAATAACACCTAGAACTACGAATTGGACACCAAATCAAATGAAATTCTTAAGAAAGCTTTGAAATTTCTATTTTTACCACCGGATGTCTGAAACATGTCAAACCGACTCCATTTCCCACCAAATTTCACAGATAAGTCAAAAATATTATATTGAACCTATACCAAGCTTCGGAACCAAAATACGGACCCGGTATTAACTATACCAAACATTCAATCAATTCTTATAAACATTAGACTTTTCAGACTTTTGATTTTCAATAAAAATTCATAACTCAAGCTAGGGACCTCAGAATTCGATTCCAGGCATACGCCCAGATCCCATATTTCAATACGAATCCACCAGGACCTTCAAAACACGGGTCCGGGTCCATTTACTCAGAACGTTGACCAAAGTCAACCAAAATTAACTTTTAAGGAAAAAATTCTTATTTTTATCAGTGTTGTAGCATATAAGCTTCCTGGGTCCGGACTGCGCATGCAAATCAAAGAACGCTAGGATGAGGCTCTAAGAGCTTCAAAACATAGAGTTTGTTTCTAAATCACCGAGCGAAGTGCAGATACTCAAAATGACCAGTCGGGTCGTTACATCCTCCACCACTTAAACTCACGTTCATCCTCGAACGTGCCAGGAGTCATTCCAAAGCTATCAAATCACAAAGCAACCATACTATGCATAACCCGGGGGTGATCCTGTGTCACTCTGTTCCATATAAGACCGCCAACACAACACAATTAGAGATCCTTATTTCAACCTTGGTCCTGAAACCTTATAACTCAATCTCTATTATCCAAAATTCATTGCAAGACCCGAAACCCACATCTACACATTGTATAAGTCTGAACAAGCTGTATCAAGTCACAACCATAACCCAAGTTGTAATCATATGATATATCCCATCACATTGACACTCACAGTATTAACTGTTGACCACCATTACTGCCCAAACAAATCTGGTGTCGGTGGCAAACCTCATATCGATTCGAACCTCGTTCAAAACCTTCATACCCTATCGATGATGAAATAAACACGAACTGCTTAACCACTCATCTGATCAATAAGCCAAGAAACTCTTTTGCCCGACCAGGGCCATTGTCCATATCCTCAACAAAATATAGTGTTATTCTTCCAAACTTTCCTCATCCCAATACAATAGCATAAATCTCAGGTCTAGAAACCTTATCTTAGCCAAGACGGGTAGCCACACCGACAAGCATCAACAATAATCATATGGAGCCACACATAACCCAATTCCGTACACTAACTAGTAATAATTCAGACATGACATATAATAGTAAGAAAAATAAATAAGAAAACTACTAAGCAAGTTAAGCGGGCAGGGAGATTTTAGCATTTTACTATGAACTATTCTTAACAAGGTGGAAGCAAAATACACGAAATAGAAATAAGGAGCCACATTTCATCATTGTACCGTTGCGGCGTGCAACCCGATCCCATCATATCAATCCACATAGGTTACCTTTCCAGCCATAATACTCGGGCTCACGGATCATATGTGCATCAACATCAAGGATAATAGAGTGCACAAAAATATAACCATGGGGAAAATCATTAGGAACAAACAATACCAAGAAGGACAAGCACGACTATGGTGCAATAAGCAAATCAACATCACAAAGTCTACCTCGCCCATAGTGCCATGAAGTCTAAACTGAATCACAATATGTGAGCGAAAAATCATGTAACCCTCACAACCCGTCATAGTATCAGAGAGAAAAATATAACATAAATCAAAGAGCGAATAACATCCCTTCTGCCCGATGATATACATGTGGCAACAACTGCGCAAAAACAAATAAGTCTAATCCGATATAGAATACACATTCTCATTAGGCTCAAAATAATCCCCAAACCAAATTCCGATCGTCCTCAAACATGTAATAGACCTTCCAAAAGTCTATAGCAACCTTCCCATAACACCTACCATCGATCATCCACTCCTTTACATTTCTTCTCAACTCGTAATCAAGGAATATTCTGCCAACAAGAACATTCAGTCTCAGAACCTCACGAATACCAGAATTTTCATACCCAATCTCAACACCGCTACTCAAATAGCTGACACGTAATTCATACTCCATCACCTCTTGTACAAACACCCATAAGTCGAAACACTATGTACCTACCAACATGCGAACTCTACTTCGACGGGAACACATAGTGCCAGCAAGACCTCAAACACCCAAAATTGTTCGAGACAACAAAAACTCATATCCTTCCCTCCCAAACTAAACCGCAACCTTGTACATGCAACTTTTCAACTCCACACAGCATATCGCCTCTAGCATGCTAACTCTCAACACTGAAAATTTCATAGTCAACTCTGAACCTTATGCAAATTGAACACTTTATCAACCGAGAATCTTTCATTTAACTCAATCTAGGAGAACACCACCACACGCAATATAGCGTCTATACTTGTAGAAAACATCAACTCCGACCGTGGTTACAACCATGATAAATTCTTCAAAAATCATTAACACATAATTGAGTAATCAGAGCCAATCGCCTCTAACTCAACCGATTCACGCAGACCGCTAACCTGATATTAGCTCAATTCGATATGACCGCCCTGAGGAAAGACCTATCTTTATTGCCTTTCTTAAAGAATCTTGTCGCTAAATTTACCTTATACTAACATGTTGTGCAATTAGTTTTCTAGGAGTAGGAGGAATGATTCGAAACCACCCTGAAACTCATCCAAAACCTCCTGGACACAAACTATATATGAATTTCAATCATAAAAATGCTACGGACCTACTCACTCACTCAAAACACTGAAAAGCGATTGTCTTAACCCGATATTGACCATGGTCAAACTCCCAAATTTCTTAACTTTACTAGTCTCTCAAACAATGATCCAAAAAGACACCAAGCCCCTCGGGACTCCAAACCAAAAGTGCACACCAGTCTAAACACATCGTACGAACTAGCTCGCATAATAAAATCGCCAAAATAACACCTAGAACTACGAATTGGACACCAAATCAAATAAAATTTTCAAGAAAGCTTTGAAATCTCTATTTTTACCATCGGACGTCTGAATCACATCAAACCAACTCCGTTTCCCACCAAATTTCACAGATACGTTGAAAATATTATATTGGACCTGTATCGGGCTCCGGAACCAAAATACGGTCGGCATTAACAATGCCAAACATTCAATCAATTCTTAAAAATATTAAAATGTTCAAACTTTTAATTTTTAATAAAAATTCATAACTCAAGCTAGGGACCTCGAAATTCGATTCAGGGCATATGACCGGATCCCATAGTTTAATACGAACCCACTAGGACCGTCAAAATACGGGACCAGGTCCATTTACTCAAAACATTGACCGAAGTCAACAAAAATTAACTTTTAGGCAAAAATTCTTATTTGTATCATTTTTAGCATATAAGCCTCCCGGGTTAATACCTGGATTGCCAGCACACAAATAAGGGAAGGCTAGAATGAGGTTCTAAAGGCTTCGAAACACAAGTTCGTTTCTAAATAACTGAGTGAAGTGCAGATACACAAAGTGACCAGTCGAGTCGTTACACTTCATGAATAGCTATTATCCCAGCATGATTTGAAGAAGTAGCAACAATAGATTGCTTTGTGGAGCACCATTATATGACAATACCTCCACATGTAAACACTGTAATGACCCGATAGGTCGTTTTGAGCTCTAGCATGTCGTTCAGTAGTCTGAGACTATGAACAACTTCATTTCAGGTATTATGACTTGTACACATGGTCAAAATTAAGTTTCAGGAAGTTCAGAGTTGATTTGGAAAGAGAATTCTCATTTTGGAAGCTTAAAGTTGAAAGAATTAACTAGGATTGGAATTTTGAGTAAACAACCTCGGAATCGGGATCTGAAGGTTCCAGCAGGTTCGTATGATGATTTAGGATTTGGGCGTATGCTTATATCGGGTTTTGGATGCCCCGAGAGCATTTTGGTGCCAATTGTGGAAGTTAGCATTTTGGAAGAAATTTTATAAATTTGGCTCGAAGTGCATTTCAGTGTTATCGATGTTTGTTTGGGATTTCGAGTCTAGGAGCATCTCTGTATGGTGATTTTGGAGTTGGGAGCTCGATCGGAAGTGAATCCGGAGGTCCGTAGGTCATTTTGGAGCCATTTGGCTGAAGATAGAAATTTGATGGTTTTTGAGAAGTTTGACCGGAAGTGGACTTTTGATATCAGGGTTGGAATCCAATTTCGAAAGTTAGAGTAAGTCCGTAATGTCGAATATGACTTGTGTGCAAAATTTGAGGTCAATCAGACGTGATTTGATAGGTTTAAACATCGAAAATAGAAGTTTAAAATTCTAAAGTTCATTAAGTTTGGATTGGAGGTCGATTCATGATTTTAGTATTGTTTGATGTGATTTGAGGCCTCGAGCAAGTATAACATGTTTTGGAATTGGTTGGTAGGTTTGGTTGTGGTCCCGAGGGCCTCGAGTGGATTCCGGGTGATTAACGGATAGAAATTTGGAATTTTGGATAGCTGAAGGGGTTGTTGCTGGTATAACTGCTTATGTGGAGGATTCACTGCAGAAGCGGCCCCGCAGAAGCGAGGAATTGAACCGCAGATTCAGTTTTGGGCTGCCAGTGAAGGGACCGCAGATGCGGTCATTTTTTCGCAGATGCGGGACCGCACCTGCGGTAGAGAGGTCGTAGAAGCGGAATGGGGCGACTAGGCTGGGACCACATATGCGGGCATTTTTCTGCAGATGCGGGACCGTACCTGCGGTGGAGAATGCGCAGAAGCGAAAAAGTGAGGCCTGGTGGGGAACCTCAGAAGCGGTATTTGGACCACACCTGCAGAATCGCAGAAGCGGTCATAGGACCGCAGGTGCGAAAAGTGCTGGAGGCAGAATGGTTGTTTTAAAATCGGGATTTGGCCATTTTCTCTCATATTTTCTTGACTCGGGCAATTTTTGGGAGAGATTCAAGTGGGATTTTCATCATCAATGATAAGGTAAGCTAACCCCATCCGTCTTGAGTTAAATACATCGATTATGTAGGGATTTTAGCATATAAATGGTAGAAATTTGGGATTTTGGTGGAAAGACCTAGAAATTTATATTCTTGGAATTTGACCACGATTTTGGGTATGGAATTTAGAGAGAGTTATATATTTGAGTTCGTGAAGCTATGGGTAAACTTATTCTTCAAAAATTTTGGAAATCCGGGCACGTGGGCCCGGGGGCATTTTCGTCAACTTTCGATCGGGGTTAGGAATTGCTATAAATTAGATTGTAATGAATAATTGAGCATATATTAATGGATTTGCGTAATCATTGGCTAGTTTTGGAGCGTGGTGCATCAATAGAGTCTTCTGAAGGGCGTGGAATGCCGGTTATGGATCTTCGGAGCGAGGTGAGTCTCCTTTCTAACCTTGTAAGAGGGAATTGTCCCCATAGTTGAGTTTAGGGGTGGCAAAATGTGTAAAAGAAAACAAGTAACCACCCATATTATCCGCTAAAATATGGGTTGGATCATGAACATTTTAAAAATGGATCAGATACGGATATTACCCATATTATTCATATTTTAAATTGGTAACCACCAGTTATCCATGGGTAATAAAGTCTAAACCTCCCCAAAAACCATTTTCGCCCATTTTTACCCCAATAGCATACTGTTATTCTGCTAGATCATTTTTCCAGTAGTTAAAATATATTCTACTAGATCATCAAATTGCCCATATTTTGTTTAACTTCATAATGTCCTAGATACAGACCTCAAAAGTTTGTTTTATTTATACTGTTATTTTCGTTGGCAGAACTCTATAATTTCTGGTGTTTTTTCTATGATGATGGTATTCTTAATGTGTATGAAAAATATATGTATATAGTCATGCAGACAAACACTTCAGCAAAAACAAATAATATATANATATATATATATATATATATATATATATATATATATATATATATATATATATATATATATATATATATATATATATATATATATATATATATGGCTGGAATAATATGTCTTTCAACAAAACAATAATAGTTGAAATTACTTGAAAGAAACACAACTTTTACGACAATGAAACAAGCATAACATAATAGAAATATGCAAAACAGTTTTAGGAATGAATTTTGTACATGCAGGTTGTCAATTGTATGTGAAGCCATGAACGAATAATACGGTTAACCGTTTTATCCGCCAGTTAACCCGTTTTTTATCCGTATTAAATATGGTTCGGGTCGGATATTTTATCTATTTTTGCATTACCCGTTTTTTACCCGAACCGTATCCGACCCGACCCGCCCATTTGCCACCCCTAGGTAAGTTAATTGGTTATGTTCTCCTGTTTGTGGGGGCTACGTACGCACGAGGTGACGAGAGTCCGTGCGTAGCAACTATTATGCTATTGTCCGGGTAGTTTAGGACCCAAAGGCATGCTATACTTGGAATAATTGCAATCTTATTGACAACTTGTACTGCTTAAATCACATTGAATTAGTAAATGAATTTATAAAAGGATTAAACTTTATTTTCTTAAATTGTTAAAAGAGAATTGGCTTTTATTTGGATAAATGTTTCCCGATAAATTCCTAATTGGCTATTTGAGCATGTATTTTGATGTGTACCTACGTCGCACGTATGATTCGCGAGCAGGGTATTTGTTTATTGTATGTTGACCATGTCGCAGGATAGTTCACGAGCGGGGTAATAGATGCATCTATGGTTCGAGCCGTTCGACCCTCGGCAGTGCACAATTTACATTTTTGTTGGAGCGGGCCGTCGACCTCGGCATGATTTGCGCATGCTACATTGCTTGCCTGAGAATTTTAAATGTTGATATTGCCTTTTCATGGCCTGATATAAATTAATAAAGATAATGAAAAGTAAATCTTAAAAATTCTTTATTATTTGTTAAAGATGTTTACCTGTTTTTTTCAGCTTTGTAAGTTAGAACTACTTTATAAATCCAGGATTTCCTCACCTTTTATCATATTATTAATTGACCACTAGCAAGTGTTAAAGTCGACACCTCGTCTCTACTTTTTCAAGATTAGACGGGATACTTGCTGAGTACACGTTTTTTTCATACTCATACTACACTTCTGTGCATGTTTGTTGCACAGGTATATGTAACTCTAGTGGCCTACTAGGCATAGCAGCACGGTTGATACGGAGACTAGGCGAGCTATATTTCCTCGAGGCGACCCGCAACTAGAATAGTCTCTCTCAGGATTCCATTTATTTTCTGTCCAAATGTATTCCGGACAGCTGCTTTACTTTATGTGGTCTTTTTCTTAGAAATTGCTCATGTACTTGTGACACCGGGTTCTGGGATGGTTTGAAGTATTTCGTACTAATTGCTTATCATTTAATTTGAATTTTAGCGATTACCTTTTAATTATAAAAATGAAGGAAAATCATAGATTTCAAGATTATTAAAACGAGAGTTTAATTAATTAATTTGGTTGGCTTGCCTGACGGCGGTGTCTGGCACCACCACGACCCTTAGTGGATTTTGGGTCATGACAACATGGTATCAGAGCACTAGGTTCCCTAGGGTCTCACGAGTCATGAGCAAGTCTAGTAGAGTCTCGCAGATCGGTACGGAGACGTCTGTACTTATCCTCGGGAGGCTGCAGGACTATTAGGAGTACTTCCCTTCTTGATTCCTTATCGTATGATTTGATCCTTGGAGGTTTATGCCTTTAATTCATTCCTACTCAATCTTACGCGACGCGAACCGCTTGTTATAAATCGAAAATTGAAGAACTGTAATGGTATTACAGATGTGATACGGGATGTTTCTCCTGGTATAGCTGATCAGATTATTGTTGTTGCTTTACGGAAGAATATTTTATTGTTTCAGCCTAGTAGCGGTACTTCCGAGGGCTTTGACGCTAGGCACAAGTTGCCATGATGCTTATGAACAATTGTTCCTCAGTATTGTTATGATGTTAAGGTGTTTGCCTACGTGTCGAGGCAGTGAATGACTTGAAGGGAGGTTTACGTAGTGCCCGATCTAGAGATTAGGTGTTTTATTCCTGGCAGGGGAAACGCAATCGAGCAGAGAATGTTCAGGTTTGGGTTGGCAAGGTATCGAGACTTGTTATTTGCTAGCGTGGCAAAATTTTCTTCTATGATGAGGTGTTGTTGTCCTTATTGAATATACTAGATTCGCCGGTGTTATGACCTTCTACAATTCGCCTTTGGGGCAACATGTTGTGAAATGGCATTGGAGGTGCAAATGTCAGATATCGCAGAGTGCGGTGGTTTAGGATTGAATCAGTATTTCTAATCCTGACGGTTCGAGAAAGATGACCTTCGGAAATGTTTAAAGTTAGCAGCAATTGTGGGTTCAAGTGCCACGAAGATTGATTTTATTTAAAGTAGCGGCTGAGCAGCAAAGGATGAGAAAAGGCATGTGGGAAGCGTCAGGCGGTGGCTAAAATTTCTACAAGGCCGAGTATAAGAGGCCAAGGGCCGAGTAGTTTATTAAGGGGATGGGTTCCGCCAAGTGGGAGAGTGACAGAGTTGCATATGGGCTTTGCAGTGGGATGACCACCTACCTTAAGAAGAGTTTGGAATGGTTTGGGATTTTAGTGGCTGGCGATTAAACTCTATGGGTTTAATTGGAAGCATGGGCCAATATGCAGCAAAGAGATCGATCGTACGAATGTGGTTGATGATTCAAAGTATAAAAAAGCGGTTTCTACAGTAAGATATCGAGAATATTTGCGGTTGATGGCGCAAGGTTATGTCAATAAGATATTAAGAATCCTGGTGAACTCCAGAGTTGTGTAATAGTGGCTTCGAGCTAAGTGGGAGAGTCCTACCGCCTATGATTGGGTTGCATGGTTAACCACTTGCAAGGTTTTCTGGTTGTTAGCACATTTCTGGATTATTTCGGCTACGGGAAGAGAACATAAGTGGTAATTTGAGCAAAGGAATTGTTAAAGGGTGCTATGGTGGGCCTTATAAGCTCATGTTCAAACTTAGGGAAGGAGTCAGGATTGTGCTTTGTAAAGATGCGGTCTCCAAGGGAAGTGATTCTGCTAGGTGCTTCACCAATAAGGTATTCATGTGATAGAATATTCATGGAGTTTATTATATTCGGGGCCAAGTCAGAGCGGGTGTCTCTCAACAACGGTCCTAGTGAATACAAAGGATAAGGTGTGATGCCTAATGATTTCGAGCATATAGGCACGGTTAAGAATCAAGCTTGATGGCAGCCTATGAGAATGGGCACAGAATGTCTATGATGTTTTGACATGCGATGTAGCAATTACGAGGTATGAAATGGTTCGTGGGATTTGAGATGGCATGGTCTCGTTATTCAGGGTCACTCGGGAAGAGTGCGGATGGAGTGTATTAAGTGTTGAATGCGGTTATCATTAGTTCTATGGAAATCTAGGACAAATTGGAAGAAGAGGGATTGGTTAGCCATAGTCAAATTTGCATGTTTCTGGTAATGAATAGTTCTTTCAGTGTGATCAAGTTATGCAAGTGAATTGTGACGGTATGTTTGAGGCTCGTCGGCCACTGTAGTTAGTGTTATTCAGAAAGTATTCTACTGTTGTGACCTAATACATTTAGGCGGATCCCAGAAGGGTTATGGTGGGTTAGACCACTACTTGAGATTTGCACATTCTATGGTCATGAGAATTCACCTGTGTGCTGCTATGGTTCTCCTGAAGTGAATTAAGAGGAGAGTTTTATATGAGGAGGTGTTAACCTAATAGTGGTTTCGAAGCTATGATGGAAAGCGTGTTCTAACGTATGTTGGCATGTTGGGTACATTGAGTGGTATGGAATTTGAAGTGGATATCAAGGTAACAGTTCGGTGTGGACAAGGATGTCACGAGCTCATATGAGCAGGAAAGGAGTTTCGATATTTAAGGTAAGTTGGTATTGTCTTCAGCGTCACCGAAGATCGGTGTTTTGCGAAAAAGGCTTTACATCCTAGTTAATGATTCTTGATAGCTTCTCAGCATTAGTGCGGCCGGTGGTTTGGAGGTAAGACCCAATTATTTGTTATGGTAGGATGTGGGAGTGTGTCCCACAAGAAGATTGTATAAATGTGGCATGCAATCACTTGATTGATTAAATATTTAAACCAATTATTAAGGTTGTAGTAATTTCGTTAAATTGAGGATTGATGCCTGGAGGGCACTCGGATTCTGAGTTATGGACTGTGGATGAGTACTCCGGGACGGTTATTCTTATGCGTTATAAGAAGGAGGAAGTTAGTATGGACCTTTGAAAGGTTATTTGCATAGTTTGATATGATCAGGATCGACTTGAGGTCAGTGGATGGAATTAAATGTGAATATGGGCCCTACGTCAGGCTAGTTGTGTTCATTTCAGCAAGCGTTCCTTATGGAAGAGCAGTCGGGGTGTTATTTGTCGTCAGCTATTTCGTGCAAAAATATATATATATATATATATATATATATATATATATATATATATATATTGTGCGGTATGAGTTGTGAGACATCTTGGTATATTTCTTATGTGTTGAGATTTCGCATAGCGATGATGTTATATGAGCAGGATGGTTCTTGAGATTCGGATCGGGTATCGCACCTCAGTTGTGCTTGAATTTTTGTAGCCTATAGCGCTATTTGTTCCCTCAGGGATAGTTTTATGCACCTAGCGTGTTTCTGACCGATATTTGGTATTTCGTTTTAGTGAGCAATTTAGCTCGACGTATATCTCCTTATGTGAGCTCTATGTATGGATCGGGTGGCACGCCATCATGGGTATATTGTTTGGATCGGGTTGCGCGCCACAACAGTGTGATGTTTGGTACAGTACCCCATATCTGTTTATTGTGTTCTATTTCCTAGTTTTTGAAGGTAGCTCATATTAGCTGTGCACCCGCGTCGCATGTATGATTCGCGAGCGGGGTAATTGAAATTCCTTTTCATAGTTCATTATACTTTTTGTATCGCATTCTAATTGGTAGCCTATTGGCACATTGCGGCATCATACGAGACTTTTGGTCATGTCGGGGTGGCTTATTGCCTAAGCAGTTCGTACTGGGTGAGACAAGATTGTTGGATTTAGGATCAGTGCAATCTGATTACATGAAATATATTAAAGAGCAAAGATCATTATTTGGTTCAGAATGAGGTAATGTTTCTTGTCAGAAGTATAGACTCAATGATTGGTTGACTCGGCAGTTGATTATGAATTTCTGCACATCTCTTCCGTTGTGGCGACATTGTAAGAGTTAGAGTAATACTTGTGCATGTCATCGGGTGCAATGGGAGCATCAGATTCGTGGAATTTTGGCTAAGTTGATAATAAAATGTTATTGTGGTCCGGTGAGTTAAGTGATGCTAGGTGTGAATTCAGCAAAGTTATGCATCCATGTTTGGGTACAACGTGTAGTGATTGATATGGTGATCTTATGTTGGCAACAGGTCGGGCATAGGATTCTAGATGTTGGAATCGGGCTCTAAGGCTTATTTGCTTGAATAAAAGCGAATATCTTCAGAATTGATCGAGCTTATGTGCTCAACTTAGTTGTGGTAGCACGGGGAGGTGCATGAGAAGTTAAACATTGATTTCAGACTACTCTAGTGTAGTTCTCAGCACGTTCGAGGATGAACGTATGTTTAAGTGGGAGAGAATGTAATGACCCGACCGGTCGTTTTGAGCTCTAGCACGTCGTTCAGCAGTTTGAGGTCATGAACAAATTCATTTCAGGTATTATGACTTGTACGTGTTGTCGGAATTAAGTTTCAGGAAGTTCAGAGTTGATTTGGAAAGAGAATTGTCATTTCGGAAGCTTAAAGTTGAAAGAATTAACTAGGATTGGAATTTTGAGTAAACGACCTCGAAATCGGGATCTGAAGGTTCCAGCAGGTTCGTATGATGATTTCAGACTTGGGCGTATGCCCGAATCGGGTTTTGGATGACCCGGGAGTATTTTGGCGCCTATTGTGGAAGTTAGCATTTTGGAAGAAATTTTATAAGTTTGGTTTGAAGTGCATTTCAGTGTTATCGATGTCCGTTTGGGATTCCGAGTCTGGGAGAAGCTCCGTATGGTGATTTTGGAGTCGGGAGCGCGATCGGAAGTGAATCCGGAGGTCCGTAGGTCATTTTGGAGCCATTTGGCTAAATATAGAAATTTGAAGGTTTTTCAGAAGTTTGACCGGAAGTGGACTTTTGATATTGGGGTCGGAATCCGATTCTGAAGTTAGAGTAGGTCCGTAATGTCGAATATGACTTGGGTGCAAAATTTGAGGTCAATCGGACGTGATTTGATAGGTTGAAACATCGAAAATAGAAGTTTGAAATTCTAAAGTTCATTAAGTTTGGATTGGAGGCTTATTCATGATTTTAGTGTTGTTTGATGTGATTTGAGGTCTCGAGCAAGTCCGTAACGTGTTTTGGGATTGGGTGGTAGGTTTGGTTGAGGTCCCGGGGGCCTTGGGTGGATTCCAGGTGATTAACGGATCGAAATTTAGAATTTTGGATAGCTGAAGGGGTCTGGTTGCTGGTATAACCGCTTCTGCGGAGGGTTCACCGCAGAAGCGGCCCCGCAAAAGTGAGGAATTGAACCACATATGCGGTTTTGGGCTGCCAGTGAAGGGACCGCAGATGCGGGACTGCACTTGCGGTAGAGAGTTTGTAGAAGCGGAATGGGGTTGCTAGGCTGGGACCGCAGATGCGGGACCGCACCTACGGTGTAGAATGCGCAGAAGCGAAAAAGGGAGGCCTGGTGAGGAACCGCAGAAGCGATATTTTGACCGCACCGGCGGAACCGCAGAAGCGGTCATAGGACCGCAAATGCTAAAAGTGATGGAGGCAGAATGGTTGTCCTAAAATCGGGATTCGGCCATTTTCTCTCATATTTTCTTTGCTTGGGCAATTTTTGGGAGAGCTTCAAGTTATTTTCATCATCAACGATAAGGTAAGCTAAACCCATCCGTCTTGAGTTAAATACATCGATTATATATGGATTTTAGCATATAAATTGGTAGCAATTTGGGGTTTTGGTGGAAAGACCTAGAAATTTATATTCTTGGAATTTGACCACGATTTTGGGTATGGAACTTAGAGAGAATTATATATTTGAGTTCGTGAAGCTATGTGTAAACTTAGTCATTGAAAACTTTGGAAATCCGGGCACGTGGGCCCGAGGGCATTTTTGTCAACCTTTCGATCGGGTTTAGGAATTGCTATAAATTAAATTGTAATGAATAATTAAGCATATATTAATGGATTTGCGTAATTATTGGCTAGTTTTGGAGCATGGTGCATCAATTAGAGTATTCGGAAGGGCGTGGAATGACGGTTATGGATCTTCGGAGCGAGGTGAGTCTCCTTTCTAACCCTTGTAAGAGGGAATTTTCCCTATAGGTGAGTTAATTGGTTATGTGCTCCTATTTGTGGGGCTACGTACGCACGAGGTGACGAGAGTCCGTGTGTAGCAACTATTATGCTATTGTTCGGGTAGTCTAGGACCCAAAGGCATGCTATACTTGGAATAATTGCAATCTTATTGACAGCCTGTACTGCTTAAATCACATTGAATTAGTAAATGAATTTCTTAAAGGATTAAACTTTATTTTCTTAAATTGTTAAAAGAAAATTGGCTTTTATTTGGATAAATGTTCCCCGATAAATTCCTAATTGGATATTTGAGCATGTATTTCGATGTGTACCTACGTCGCACGTATGATTCGTGAGCAGGGTATTTGTTTATTTTATGTTGACCGCATCGTAGGATAGCTCACGGGTGGGGTAATAGATGCATCTATGGTTTGAGCCGTTCGACCCTCGGCAGTGCACAATTTACATTTCTGTTGGAGCGGGCCGTCGACCTCGGCATGATTTGCGCATGCTACATTGCTTGCCTGAGAATTTTAAATGTTGATATTGCCTTTTCATGGCCTGATATAAATTGATAAAGATAATGAAAAGTAAATCTTAAAAATCCTTTATTATTTGTTAAAAGTGTTTACCTATTTTTTTAGCTTTGTAAGTTAGAACGGCTTTATAAATCCAGGATTTCCTCACATTTTATCATATTATTAATTGACCGCTAGCAAGTATTAAAGTTGACCTCTCATCTCTACTTCTTCAAGATTAGACGGGATATTTGCTGAGTACACGTTGTTTTCATACTCATACTATACTTCTGTGCATATTTGTTGCACATGTATATATAACTCTACTGGCCTACTGGGCGTAGCAGCATGGTTGATACGGAGACTAGGCGAGTTGTATTTCCTCGAGGCGACCCGCAGCTAGAATAGTCTCTCTCAGGATTCCATTTATTTTCTATCCAAATGTATTCCGGATAGCTGCTGTACTTTATGTGGTCTTTTGCTTAGAAATTGCTCATGTACTTGTGACGTTGGTTTCTGGGATGGTTTGAAGTATTTCGTATTAATTGCTTATCATTTAATTTGAATTCTAGCGATTATCTTTTAATTATAAAAATGGAGGAAAACCATAGATTTCAAGAGTATTAAAATGGGAGTTTAATTAATTAATTTGTTTGGCTTACCTGACGGCGGTATCCGACGCCACCACGACCCTTAATGGATTTTGGGTCGTGACAAACACGTACCTGATTTGAGATCTAGATTTATGGGGATCAGATAAATAACCTATATCAGCATAACCAACAAAATCTGCACTATAGTTTTTAGCATAAAGCAAACCTACCTGAAGAGTTCCCTTTAAATATCACAATATATGCTTATCCCGTTCCGATGTCTCCGTGTAGGAGAAGAACTATATCTTGCTAGTAAATTAACAGAAAATGCTATGTCAGGTCTTGTAGCATTAGCAAGATACATTAGTGCACCAATTACACTGAGATAGGGTACTTCGGGACCAAGGAGTTCCTCATCCTCTTCTGGAGGTCGGAACAAATCCTTATTCACTTCAAGTTATTGTATAACCATTGGTGTACTCAATGGGTGCGCTTTGTCCATATGAAACCGTTTTAAGACCCTTTCTGTATAGGCAGATTGATGGATGAAGATCTCGTCTGCTAAATGTTTAATTTACAGACCAAGACAAAGTTTTGTCTTTCCAAGATCTTTCATCTCAAATTCTTTCTTAAAATATTCAACTCCCATTTGGAGATCTTCTGGAGTTCAAACAAGATTTATGTCATCATTATAAACAACAAGTATAGCAAATTATAAAGCCATTTTCTTTATAAAAATACATGGACAAAAAATATCATTTATGTAACCTCTTTCAGCAAATATTCACTGAGACGATTATACCACATGCGTCTGGATTGCTTTAAACTGTATAAATATCTTTATAATTGATCGAGTACATTTCTGAAGACTTGAATTATATACTTCAGGCATTTTAAATTCTTCAGGAATCTTCCTATAGACTTAATCAAATGAGTCACATAGGTTATGCCTTGCATTTAAATAGCATGACATCTCCAGGTGTTTGGACTACAGGTCCTATCCTCACAATTTTTATAATATTGTGTACTATATTGTATCAAATATATCATTGACGATAATTTTTTATTGGTTCCTAAGCGACATAATTTGTTGAGATCTCATCACTTTCTTCATTTTCAGGTACCTGAACTGCTTCTGGAGTTTCATGAAATGTTATGTCGTGGGATCTTCTAGAGCTTATTTCCTCCTTATTAGATCATTTTGATCATTTGCTCCTATCCTTTTCAAGGATTGTTACCTTTGGAACCGATTGGTCTATCACGCTTCATGAATATAGTGAACTCTATCCTTCAGGGACATTAATTTTAATAGGAGCATTTGCAGCTGAAATATGATATTTTATTTTGGATCGACAAATGCTTCTGGCATTTGATTAGAATTATCTTCTAAATGAAGATCACACTAATGATACTTTGATTCATATAACATATTTTTCAACTGCTTATTCCATCCCCATAATGTTAGAAAAACTAACACATATCCCAAATCTTCTTTGGAAAACCATTCTTTGTGCTTTGTGTTAGAGAAATTAATCATATACCACACATCAAAAGTTAGTAGATACTGTAAATATTTGGATTTTGATCCAGAACCTATTTTAAGGGAAGGACTTATCATATCTTGTTGGTCTGATACATACAAGTGCGGTTGTATGCAATTTAGAGAATCTTAAACCAACACATGTAGCTTTATTCTCATAAGTAATAGTTTAGCCATTAATAGGAATTATTCAATGTTAAACCAACTTGGATATAAACCAGAATTATCAAGATGAACTGTCTTGATTTCATTATCTGAAAGTTATGCTCTTAATTGAGAAAAACAATTTCAAAAGCCAGGCTGCAGGTTGACAATAAACATACATGTAACCATCTTATATATGCATCTATAAGTGTTTCACATGACAGGTGAATGGGCCATGTTCACCTTTTATATATTTCAGAACTAGGGGTCATAGTCCCAACTTTAGCTGGTATAATCAATTTATTATGAGAACAAGCAACACAAGAGAATTCTTGAAGAATCTTCTAGTTCTTCAGTATATGCTTATCTAAATTCTCGAGTAGCTCATTTAAAAATGGCAAATGAAAATATCAAGTTTATCATGGCATGTGCTATCTCTTAGTAAACTTCTGGTTTACTATGGCACAAACTTTTGCATTAGTAAACTTCTGATTTACTGTGGCTACTTTTGTATAAGTAAATTTCTGATTTACTGTAGCTATTTTAGCATTAGTAAACTTCTGATTTACTATGATACATTATGTAGTACAAATTGAAGAATAAGTCGGGTAACTTCTCACATATATATTTACCCCCTATGATTGTGGAAACATGAAGATTTTCAATCATTTGTAGTCTCAGTATGATTGTCATTTGTATTAGTAAACTTTGGGTTTATCATAACATATGTTTTGACCACAATAATGATAAATAAGCTCTTCAGGAGCCTTCAATTTACTATCCACAATCAAATATTTTTTAGACACTACTTGTGTCATGTATCTTCTAGACAAACAGTTAGCTCTCCGGGAGCTTTCGATAAAGTTTGCACTACCAAATATTGCTCAAACACTTCTGGTGTCATGAGAGAAAATCATAATCAAATAGACAACATAAAGCCAATTCTAAATTTATTAATGATGAAAATTAAGAATTTTAATATTTTACCACTAACTTTGTGATAAATATCTCCTTCAAGGAGAAACGCCATTAACATCTAAATATATTTTATATCAAAACTGTAACCACATAGTCATTATATCCTTCAGGGAAAGATACATGAGATGTTATTTCTTTCGGGTAACTCGATAACTAACCATAACATATTAATGTGGTTGTACTGATAAGTAGGATTTTAACGTATTTTTATGCCACTACTTGCCTATGATTTGAGTATAAATTGGTAGGAATAGTCCCAGAATGCTCACAGGTTGTGCTTGATTGCAGGTTTGAGCGACAAAGTGACGAAATGTCGAAGATCGGCTCAAAACGGAGTGAAACCTGCTCAAGTATCAAAGGCCAAGTAAAGTGATGGAAAAAGAGCCTAGTGCGGACCGCACAAAAGTGCACACAGCCGCACTAAGCGATTCAGATAAGTTTATATTCAGGGCTTTCATCACGCGGCCGCGGTTGGATTTATGCAGCCGGCATTTAGCTCACGCGACCATGCCACTTTGTCATGCGGCCCGCATGAAGATATTCAAAGAGATGCAAGTTTGGACACCATAGCCACGCGGCCGCACTACACTTTTGCGCGGTCCGCGCTAACGAGATTCAGAGAGCTGATTCCTTAGCCAAGTCAAGCAGTGCGCTCCGTGCTACTTTATGTGCGGACGCGCCAACTTCCACCGCAGCGCGCTGCACTTTTGCGCGGTCCGCGGTCCTCAACTTCAGAGAGTTAAAATTTATGAGTTAAAGAGTCAACGCAGCCGCGCTACCTTTTTGCGCAGTCCGCACTGATCCCGCAGGGGTATTTTTGTCCAGTTTTTCCAGCCACTATAAATAGAACATTTTACCATTTTTAGGTCAAGTTTTGTATCATATATTGAGCTGCGCTCGTGAGAACCGAAGTTTTAGCCTATTTCGGCATTTTAGCATTAATTTCTCAATAGTTTCTTGTAGTTTCTTCTTAGCAATTAATTAATATGTTTAGTTCTTCTTCTATTTCTCCTGTTTCTTCTTTAATTATGTCTAGCTAAACCCATTAGCTAGGGTTGTGGCTCAACCCTAGTATGGGTATTTGATGGGTGTTGCCATCCAGGGTGAGATTGAGATTGGGTGTTTGTTATTTGGGTTAATTTTGTGTTTCAATTTCGAATTTGTGGTTGCAAACACAGATTCAAGCTTAGTGGGTCTAACTCTTCTTGAGAAAGAAAGTCCATGACCCTAAAATTGACCCAACAAGGAATTGGGATGGACCCATGAGAAATGGTAGTCCCAATTAACGGGTTAAACCTCGAGAGAGTAATTACCTTACTTGAACCCAAGTTGCTTGGTCTAATTGGCCTACCCAATTGGTCTCGAGAGAGCCAATTGGGCAAAATCGTTCTCTCTACCGAGAGGTGTGAGAATGGGTACAAATGTGCAACGGTTATAGCAAAAGCCCCAAATATATCAATCTCCACTTAGTAACTTCTACCCATTGGTTAGCCACCTAGGTAGTGTCACAACCCTAGTCCCTTTCTCTATATTAAATACAACTTAGCAATATTCTTGTAGCTTAATTTAGCCTTAATTATTAGTTTATAATAGTAGTGATAAATACAAAAACCCCAAAAAAAATATTAGAAGTACAATTAGAAGCACATACGCAACTCTAGGCTAGACAGACAATACAACTCCATTCCAAGCTCCCTGTGGAAATTCGATCCCGAACCACTATTTGGGTAAAAGCTGTTGCGACCCGCTCTTCCTACCATTGTGTAGTGTCGAGTTGGCAGCGATCAACTTTTTGGCATCATTGCCGGGGTGTTTACGGTGTTGACTATCTGTGTAGCTAGTTTTGTGATTTGCTTCTCTTTCCTTCTTGTTCACTAATTTTGTTTGTGTCGATCAATCAGGTACAAATGGCTCTCAATGGAAATGATCCTCTTGGCGGTGCCTTGGCGGGGGAGGAGGTTGAAGATCTTGAGCAAGATGAGCTTCCAGCACCTCAAGTTCCATGTAGAGGTAGAAATGCCAATGCAAATGCTAATCCGAATGAGAATATTCCAGAACCTCCTCCGCCACCGCCAAGAGTGGCTCCAAGAGTCCTTCCGAATCAAGGATATGCGAGTGCCATCATTCCTCCCTGAATTCGGGCGGGGAATTTTCAAATCACAAATGTAATGTTAACCTTACTCAAGCAAAGATGGTATTTTACGGGAGCCTCCGACCAAAATGCTTACAAGCACTTGAAGGGGTTCGTAGATACATGATGGGGTAACAAGCGGATAAACGTATCCGAGGATGCGTTAAGATTGAGTCTTTTCTCGTTCTCTCTCCGGGGTAAAGCGTTGGATTGGTTAGAAAGGCTCCCCAATCATTCTAACACCACATGGGATGAATTGGAGGACAAGTTTATTGCCAAGTTCTTTTCTCCAAGTCATATGGCGGCTCTTCGGGATGAGATTCTAGCTTTTAAGCAAGAGCCAATGGAACCTTTGCGCGAGATATGGGAAAGATATAGAACAATGGTGAAGGAGTGCCCTAATAACGACATGACCGAGGCAATGATTGAACAAACCTTTTATCGAGGCATCAACACCACGAATCAGTGCATTGTGAACCAACTAGCCGGAGGGAACTTCATGAAACTTTCTTACCAATAGGCATGTAATGTACTTGATGAAATGGCCGATACCTCTTCGGTATGGTAAAGTCGAGCGAATGTGCCCCAAGGTGAACCCACAGTCATTGTTGATACCCAATTTTTCCCTATGTATTTTTTTTATACCCAAAATACTTTCAAAATAGCATATATGTGCATATATAAGCACCCCAAAAGGTTTTGTCATTTTTAATATTTTCAAAAACTAATTTATGACCTATTTTTACATCATAAGACCCAATAATTATTCCCAAAACTTGCCATTTTGGAGAATGATTCATTTTATTCTCACATTTACATCAAAATATAGTTAACATGATTTTTTGCATATTTTTACAAGTTGATTTGGTATTTTTAAAACTAAAATGTATATAATTGCAATTTTAGTTACTTTCAGATTTAATAGCATTTTAATTACAAATCAATCCCAATATTTTTTAAATTAATATTTACATATTATTTATTAACTCAGTGCTTTTAATTTGATTTTAAAACATCTTTTACTATTTTTGTAAAATCAAAAGGGAAAATTGGCTATTTTAATTGTGGCGTCAAGTACTTTCAATTATAGCCTATTTTGACCCCCCAATTGACCCCAAATCAGGCCCCAAATTGACGACCCAATTGAAATCTTACCCCAACCCATTGACCCATTAACTAAACCCGCCCGATTTTATATTTAATCTTGGCCGTTGATCATTTTGATCAACGGCCCTCCTTCACTCTTTCCTTTTTAATCCCACCAAACCCCTAACCATATCTCTCATTCCTCTCATGTAGCCGCCTCTGAACCCTCTCCTTCCCTCAAATGCTCTCTAACACTCGAAACCCTAGCCGCCTCTAGCGTCTTCTCCGACTGGTTCTCACCGGAGTCCATGGTTTCTCAGGCCATGGACGGCCTGTGCTCACTTCCTTCACCCCAAATCATGGCTGTTTAGGGTTTTCGAGATCCAAACTCAAAGATGTCCATTCAGATCTTCTACAGATCTGAGGTCCTATGGCCTCTCCAGCTCCATTCCGACGTGTTCGAGCTTTAAAATGCCTAGCTATGGGTTAGACCTGTTCGAGACCAGATCCTTTCCAAGTCTTCTCATTGCTAGGGTTTCTGAGAAACCCTAAAAGCTTGTTCGAGGTTCCTTCTTCCTTTATTTTCTTAGATCTGTGATAGATATGTGTTATACTCGAGGCTTTAAAGCTTTTCCCTAATTTTCTTTCCAAGACTAGTCTGTTTCAATTTAGGTTTTCAAAATCTTAAAACGATTTCCATTTCTTCTTTTTCTTCTTTCTTTGTATGAATTTGTCTGTTTATGCCATATTTTATGAGTTTTCTCTTATGTCTTGTATCCTTTCCTCTCATGTCTTCTCCTATTTGCCGTTATTACACATGTGCTTCTATTTGTGCTCTGTTATGTCTTCTACCAGTTTCTACAGCATGTTTTTACATGTCTATCTTATGTGTTCCTTTACTATTTTCTTACTGAGTCTTGTTTGCCTTTATGGGACCTGTGTTTGAGTTCTAAACCTATTTCATCTACTATTCCTAAGTTCTATGTCACCTCTTTTCTCTCCTGAACTTGCTTGAGTTCTGAGCTTTTCTTAAACCTGTTCTTTATGATTTTTCACTTTGTTGCTTCGAACTTGCTATTATATCTGTGTGCTCTGAAAGAGACCTTTTGTCTGTTTCAGTGATTTGCCTTCTCCTTTCTGTACCCTACTCGAATTGAAACCCTAGGGTTTGGGATTTTTGCGAGTTTTGGGTTCTGTGTTGGGACTAGGGTTCTATTTAGGACCATAGGCTCTCTCAAACTCATGCTGAGTCTATAAACTAAGCTGGCACTTTCCTTTGCTTATGATTTTGAAGCTGTCTATGCCAATCTTTTCTTTCATGTTTGACATTTGTGTGCTTATATATGAGGGTTTTTCTTTCAAAAGGGTTTTGCCAACTTGTAATTGATTCCAATTTCCTTTAAATAAGGCTCGATTGATTTGTTACTAATTTTTCCAATTGAACTTTTCCTCACCCTTTTTCTAACTAAGTTTATTCGAACAAAGCTTTCAATTTACTTGTTGTTTGATTGATCTACTTGCCTTATTTCTCACAAATCATGTACCATAGGATTCTTGCCTTAAATAAACTCTGTGTATTTACCTGTGTTATGATACTTTGGAAAGATTTTTGATTGTTTCTCTTTCCTTAATTATCCCATGCCCGTTTGAAATCAAATCCCTTAACCAAAGGGAAATCCTTTGTGATTGATTGAAAACTATTTTCTTACCTTTTTTCTTACTTGTCTTCTGCACTATAAAAAGGGACTGCTCTTTCTGCTCTTGGACACTTCAGAATTCAAAAAAAACACATTAATGACCTCACAAACACTTCTCACAACTACTCACGACACAATTGCAATACTTTCTCTACTACTACTTTCTCTACTTCTAATTCTGAGCACTCTGCTCCTCTTCTCTTTTACTGTCTGAAACATTCTTGAGTTCCTTTGAACTCTCAAGTATTTGCTGAAGAACTTGAGTTTGCTCCTGCTGACTTCTAGCTATTTACTTGCTCTTATTGTCCTGTTATTCTAGTGTTTGCAGCTGGTATGTCACTCTTAATTAAATATTGCCCCTCCACTATGTGATTATTTTACTCCTAGCCTGTTATGCTTTCTTGCACTATGCATCTACATCCTAGTCTGTTATGCTTTCTTTCTTTATGTTTCTGCACCCTTAGTCTGTTATGCTTTCTTTCTTTCCTTGTATTTATGTAAATGCTTCTCTATGTGATTCCCTTCCTTTTAACCCCTTTGTATGAGAGTATAGTTCCAGTCATGGCAGCATCATATTATTGCTGCCCATGACTTTGAACTAAGTTCTTTTGAACTCCTACTTAAACCAATTCCCACTCCCCTTTCCCCTTTATGTGCTGAGCCTTGACTCAAGTCTGGTGGTGTCCTAATCACCATCCAGACCCAGGTCTGACCTCTAAGGTCTGCTCTTAATTTGTTTGGACCAAGCAACTGGTCAGGGGTGTGCCAGGCTACACCCATGGCTGGGCATGACCACCATTTGCTATGGTTCCCTAATCCTTCTCTCACTTTGCACTTATTCCTAGTTCTAAGTTTTGCCCCCCTTTGGTAAGCCACGCTTTGGGACCCTGGAGTTCCCTCTGAACTTGGATGCCTGAGGGCTGGCTATTCCGCACTGCACTATTCTAATTATAAATGGGTATATTGGGTGTAAGCAATGCCGGGAATTCCTAAATTCCTTGGAACTTTGGAAACACCCTTGATAAATAGAAGGCTTTGGAAATATGGATCGCGGAGTTGGTTAAACACATGTTATTGGACATCAAGATTGAATTAGGCTACTTTGATCCAATTGTTAGCTTTTGATGTATCGTTAATTTCCAGTTTGATTTATTGAGTTTGTAATAATCTTTGTATGAAACTTGGGGAATATAGTAAAAAGGTGTGGGAGGGGTTTTTACTTTCTTGCATCAATAAAGGGTAGATATCATGACTTTAGAACTTTAATTTTCTTACTAGAACTCCTGCCTATAGGATTGTGTAATATTTCTAATCAAAGTCACTATAGATACCATGCCTATAGGGTTTAACATTTAATTATGCTGCAAGTCATCTAGAAATTCTGCCTATAAGGTTTAATGTTTAATCATATTGCAAATAACTGGAGATCCTTCCTATAGGACTTAACGTTCATGTAATCAATGCATATAGAAATCATGCCTATAAGGAATGCATATGCATTAGGCAAACTGTAGGGTTAATTAACACAATCATCTTTTACAAGTTCAATGACAGGCTTTAAAAAATCAAAAAT
This sequence comes from Nicotiana glauca, assembly GCA_026770625.1. Lineage (NCBI taxonomy): Eukaryota > Viridiplantae > Streptophyta > Magnoliopsida > Solanales > Solanaceae > Nicotiana > Nicotiana glauca. The sequence goes on along the minus strand of MU701347.1, from coordinate 3,078 downwards.
AGATATCATGCTTATAGGACTTTGCATCAAACTCGACTGATTCGTTTTAAGCAATAAGAGTCTGTTAATTGGTCTTTAAACATCTTAATCCAGTAACGTTTTCAAAAGCCCCAATATTTTAATAAAACCCTCTAAACCAGTATACTTTTAAGTTCTTCAAATCTGCATCTCTTTCTGAAATGGTTTGTTTCTAAACATTCTACCTAAACGCTTTACTCAATCCGTGAAACTGTCTTTTAAAACGGTTCTGCAGCTTACTTTTACTTAGATATTTCTGTCTTTGAAACTCTTTCGCAACCATTTCTGTGTTTTATGCTAGAACAATCTGATGATTCTTTTACTCATTTCTCAATTTACTGCAGTCCATACTTTCTTTTCAAAATTCTTCTGCATTATACTACTTTTCTGAAACCAGTATTTTAAAATCACTCCTTAAAATACCTTAATACCTAACAACTGTATCCAAGTTTCCTAATGCGGGCTTCCTATCTAAACGTATGTATTGAACCAATCCGCCCGCTGCTTAATTTTTAAAGACCAAACCAGTATGTGTAAAGGAATGCCAAACTATATGTTATCTGATTTATGGGGTTTTATGTGAGCCTTGCCTGTTTGTTTGTTGATTCCCCCTACTTGTTACTTGCTTTTTGAATGTAGATGAGAACTTTTGTCCTTTAAACTCCATAAAAGCCCCATCCCTTTCTTCCCCTTTTAGGATTAGAAGTCCTAATACCCTGGGACTGATAGTTTGGGACGTGTAATGGCATGCAATAGTCAAACGATACCATTCCGCGCTCCAATACTTTAACGGGGTGGGACGGATAGACATGGAGATGATGATTACACAATAACACTATGTGTACAATCAGGTGCCGGTGTTGTGAGATTGATCCATGTAATGTATAAACCTAGGACCCCCCATTTCCCCTTTATTAGTTTAATAAATTTTTCTAAATTTTTAAAAGCTGTCCAGTCTTCAACTTCTGTTCCTTGTACTTCTTTTAAGTTACTTGTACCAAATTTAACCCCTTTCCTTTACTTGCGTATCTCTTCTTTAATCACAAAAACTATTTCCTTCTAAATTTCAGCACTTTTAAATCCTTTTCACATCCCTATTTGTAACCGTTTCCCATGTTTGCAATGCTTGTTTGTTTATTTGTTTGCTTGCATTTAAAGTCACAATTGTAGCATGGCTGGGAACCACACTAGTGGATCTTGAGGGGTGTCTAACACCTTCCCCTCGAGACAATTTCAAGCCCTTACACGAACTCTGGTTTTTTATCTTTATTTCTTTTAAACTGTCCTAATGCACTATAATCATTAGGTGGCGACTCTCCAAACTCTCAAAACCCAATTCCCAAAGTGGGAAAAGAGTTGTTCTCCCAAATGTCGTGAACTCGATTCCGCTCTTTAGGAAAAAGGGGGCGTCGACAGCATGGCGACTCTGCTGGGGACGTTTTTAGGCTTTACCATTACATGCTATTTGTGACTTAATTCCCTTTATTTTTTGCCTTTTATTTATTTCATCATGAAAACTAACTTGGCTCTTCATGTCTTTCCTTTCTTTTAACTGCTTTCCTTTACTGCTTTATTACTTCAATACCGATGTAATTTCAGTCATTCATTTTATGTACGTGAAAATACATGTCAATTTGCTTTATTCTCGTAAATTGCATCTTCAACATCATACTCCACTCGTGCCAAAACAAATACTATAGCAACGCTTATAATGAGTATTTGCGCACTTCCAATACTATTACCCCTAAATTTGGCAAAAGCGTATTTGCGATAAAATAGTCGATCAACGGTGTAGTCGACGGTTCCGTGCCTTCCCCTCTTGAGTTGTCCGCTCAAGGGTACCAGTCTAGCACTTCAAAATAGAAACCTTACTTCGTTAAACTGTACATGCATCATGGTCAAACCTAGCCGAGTCAGTTATGTTGTCCACATAATGACTCATTAAGATAGCCTTGTCCAAAGTCCACTGGGTTTCCTTGGAACCCAAATGGACGCCTTCACGTTCTGTGCATTTATTTGGAGAACTCAAGTGCTTTGCTATGCTAATTATTGATTTAAATAGTCGAGTTTGGAGGAGGTAAGGGCCTAACACTCTGTTTTGTAGAAATGACGCACGAAATCCCCAAATTTGGCATGGTGACCAACATCCATCCAAGGCTACTGAATTGGTAGAATGACCTCCACTCAAGTGATCAAACACTCATTCGCAAGTACCTAGGGAATTTGCCTGCTCTCCTAGAGATTCAGCGCAACAATAGAATCATAGAGGCTGCAACGTTGTTCTGGGATAGTGACAAATCTGTGTTCCGCTTTGGTGATCTAGAAATGACTCCTTTACTTGAAGAGATAGGGGGTCTAGGGGGGATTCGTTGGGAGACTCCGGGTTTGCTCATGCCAGAAAATCGCAAAGGAAGGGGTTTTCTTAAGATGATGGGATTGAAGAAAAACCTAGACTTAACCTGTTTGAAGGACTCCTACATCCCGTTTGACTATCTATATGAAAGGTACAACTATAGCAAGTCATACCGCACCTATTCAGATGAATTTGCTGTCACCTCGTTGGGGCATGTCGATAGGAGGGTCTTTGTCTTCATATTTTGCTTTTTGGGGATGATCGTGTTCCCTATGAAGAAGGCTAGGATCCACATCAGACTAGCCATGGTAACCAAAACTCTAATGGAAGGGATTGGTGGGCAGACTTTCAGCATAGTGCCCATGATCGTCTCAGATATATACCGTGCCTTGAGCAAGTGCCAACAACAAGGTAGTCATTTTGAGGGTTGTAATTTGTTACTTCAACTATAGCTCATGGAACACCTCCAGAAAGGGTAATATCGACAAGAGATCTTACGCAGGGATTGGGATGACCATATCGCCTTCCGCCAGCCAAGGCGTATGAATTACATGCCCAGAATGTTCGCACAGCCAGAGGACGCCAAGGGATGGGTGGAATTATTTGAAAATCTGAAAAAAGACCAGGTGCAATGGATGTTTGAGTGGTTCCCCGCGGATGAGTTCATCGTTCGATCCCGAGATGCCCCATTCCTCATACTGATTGGT
>MU701344.1:117183-152135 GCA_026770625.1 Nicotiana glauca | reverse complement strand
TTTTCAAAATTTTTTATGGACATTTACAAATGAAAGACATCTAAAGAGTATTTTTGGATTTTTGCTTCTGATTTTTTATTTTTGGAAAAATACTTCAAAAATGAAGGAAACCTTTTTTTTTTAGTTTAAAAACTACTTTTTTTCTTCTAATTTTCTAAGGAAAGATTTTTTAAACAAGGAAATAAAGGAAAATATTTTTGGATTTTTTTTTTGAAAATTGGGGTCGGAACCGATGAGGTTTGCCTACGTATCTCACATCCAGTGAGAATCATACCCGCGTAGTTCGGGCCGATTGGACAAAATCAAAACTATTTTTGACCAACAAATTACTTTTCCATTTTTCCCAAATATTTTCTCTTTTTTTTTCATTTTTTTTAATTTTTTTTTCAAAAATCTGGCAGCATTGCGGTACTAATTGGGCATCGGGTTTTTCCACAATAAATGATTATTTTCCCTTAGTCCTAACACTGCTATTTTCACAATTTTTCACTTATTGTTTACAAGCAGGTCAGCATGCGGAACCGAGCAAATAAATGCAAATAGCACGTAATATGCATCAGGATGGTCATTTTTAATTTGGGTCACCTGTCCAAGACGGACCCAACCCCTGTGTTGAGTCCTCTAAGTCAAAATGCACGTGATGCAAATAAGCGTCCTACTAGGGATCCGGCATGAGTTTATTGTTCTACTAGGTTTAAATCCTAGGTTTATTGGTCTAAACCTGGCTTACACGAGCGGACAACTCGGGCCGAGGGGGAGGCAGCGTACCGGGGATACAGAAGCTCGCCCGGCTTTGCAACTTATCCAAACCTCGTTCTAAATTTGGGAAAAAGACTCTAACAGAAGAGAAGCTACACGAAGTGCACCCTTCTCCATGATGTAGAAGACTCAGAAAGAGGGAAGGATTCGCGATAATTTATATACCATTCAACAAATAATAAAGCGGTAAAAACATTTAGCACGTAAGGCATGGAACATGTATCAAAACCAAATAAAGCCATATACAACAATTTAACTGAGCTCGAATTCTTGAACATTCAACCGAAATTCTAGGTTCTTTTATTCCCCGGCAGAGTCGCCAGAGCTGTCACACCTCCTTTTTTCGAAAGCTTTATACGGGTTTTGCTACATACCGGGGAAGGGGTATAATAAAGAAAGGATTTTTTCACTTTAAGGACAATCGAAACGGGATCCATTTTTATTTAAAAATCAGAGTCGCCACTTGGGTGATTTATGGCGTCCCAAGTCACCGGTTTGAATCCCGAATCGAGGAAGGGTTTGACTCTATTTAACAGTCGCGAACCAGAAATCCGGGTAAGGAATTATGTTAACTCGGAAAAAGGTGTTAGGCACTCCCGAATTTCGTGGTTCTAGCACGGTCGCTCAACTGTTATATTTGGCTAAAATATTAAATTTTATACATGTTACCCTTCTAGTGCAATTTTAGAATTAATTACCGTTTTTTGTCAATTATTTTATTTAAGAAAGTGAACGTCGTTTAAGAACATATTTTCGAATCACGTCACATGAAATGCACCCGTATCCTCGACACATTCTTATTCAACGTTTTCGGATTTGGATTTGGGTTGCATGAAATGCACACCCGTATTAGAAAGATAAGATTATTAAAAATCGCGCCTAAAGAGACTAACGTGTTATTATCTTTTGGAAAGGCCGTGAAATTTTCTAAATGGCTCGTCCCAAATACTAAGTATTTTTTGAATTAAGAGATTAATGAGGACCCCGCAATCGTATTTGATTTGGCGAGGCTCATCTCATTTTTTTATTTATTAAAGGCAAAACCTAGCGCAACTATATTTTCTATTTTTTGTTTTGTCTCTAAAAGAAAAGAAAAAGATCTCAATCAATTCACATTAAAATCCGGATCTTGAGTTCAAGTCCAGGTTCAAACAAAAGGGATAACCTTTTAACCCGAACCCGCTACCTAACCCGAAACCCGAATTTATTACTAAATCAATTTTTTGTTTGGTAAGATTAGCATTAACAAATAACCACAAGTCTAGGCCCTTTACAGGTGATCCAAACAATAAGGGGAATTTGTATTCAATTGGGGTTGTTAATAGCACAACTGGGCCCATATAAGTGAACAGTTTCTCAAAGTCTGATTTTAGCTTTAACATATTAACAAAATACAGAAATCAAGGGAAACTAGTCACATAGGATCATCAAGCAGAATAACAAAAAGCACGATGATTTCACGAAACTTCACCCATTTTTCACCCAAAGCTTGCCGAACTTGTCTGCTAAAAAAAAAATCCATTACCCCACACGATTAAAGATTCCCTCATAAACTCAACGAAGATTAAGAATATTACCAGGGAACGTTAAGTGAGGATAATGATCTTTAGAATATAATACCATTTCAGCGCTAAAACAAGACATTAAAGAAAGGCAATATGGTTTAGGTCATTAAAAACATATTTCAACTCACTTAGCCAATTATAGAATTCATCAGTGACATGTAAATCCTCGAGCAGATAACTAACTTGTTCAATGTTCAGAGTAATTTGTAAAAATAAAAGTAAAACTCGCCCACACACGTCTATGTTTGAAACAAGAGATTGAAGGCAGAAATTATCATTTTACTTACTAGACACTTTAACAATCAGATGCCAATCCTTAGAGGTGGAGATCCCGATATTAACGTCGCAAACATGAATGGAACTGAATTAAAAAGATTCAAGGAAAGCTAAACACTATGCATAATATTTAATAAGAAATCTAACAGTCTTAGTCCATTTTATCCTCAAAATTCGTATTTATGATGTTTCCAACAGGGAGTCATTTAACGATACACAAAAGAAATCAGAAGAACGGCAACTTGAACCAGAATTTCATACACACTTTAGTTAAATCCAATTCTGATGAAGAGACTCGCCAAAAGGAAAATAATGGGGTGACAATAACCAACAACCAAAAATCAGAAAGAGAAATCCTTTAAACCCCAAACTACATCTGATTAACCTATCTTAAAATGGCTCCCTTTATGGATTTGATTCATAATACATATAGGAGTAGAAGGAAGAAGTGAACCTGAATGCACCTTTAATTAATCCTGCTCGCAATCAAATACAACTAAATCCGGCAGCGAAAATCCACGGCAAACAGCAGCCAAGCAACAGGAACTATCAATCACGAACGGACCTCGATCAGCGACGAACTCAGAATGACAAACGATGCCCCTAAAATCTTGTTTCGTTTTCTGATTTTATCAATGGACCAACCATCAAAGGTGAAATCGAGCTCTATCGGAATTTGTATGTTCAGGTGTTGTTTTGGACTGATTTTCGGAAGAAGGGGTGGAGGAGTTATGTTGTTCTGGGAGTCTCGGTTGTGTTCTGGTTGTTTTGGTGGTCGTGAGTGAGTTGAAGAAGCAGCTGCGGCTGCTTGTTGGTTGTCACTGGTCATTGCTTTGGAAGGATAAGGGTGTTTTGGGTGTGTAGCATTGGAAGTTCAGGGGGTTCGAGGGTTTTTTGTTCTCGTGGGGTGTCGGTGATTGATTTTCCGGCGATTTTTGAGTTCAGAAGGTGGATCGCCGCTGGGTGTGGGGAGGAGATAGAGATCAGGATTGAAGACGGGATGCTGAAGGAAAAAAAAGGTCCCCTTTCCGTTGTGTGTGTGTGTATTTATAGTGATGGGGTAGGGAGTAGTTTTGGGGGGGAAAATATTTTGGGGAAGGTTTTGGGGGAAAAATATTTTGGGGAAGGTTTTGGGGGGGGAAATATTTTAAGCTTTTCAAATGTTTGGCCAATTTGAATTTAAGACCAAGCCTTTTCACTTCCCTCTTCTTTTTGTTGTTATTTTCTTTCTTTAATTAATTAAAAACCTAATTCAAATTGTAAAATTAAGCTAATTATATAACTATGTAAAAATGATTATTTTTTGTTATTTTTGATTAATAGCACAATTAGCTCAATGTAATTAATTCCTAAATGCAAATTAAACCTAAGGTGACATGAAATTAAAATGTGACATTTTTTATGGTTTCTTCTATGATTTTTTTTTAAAAAAATATTAAAAATGCATGCAATGCAACTAAATAAAGAAAAATACCTAAAAATTAATTAAAATTATTTTCATCTATTTTTAGGAGTTATTTTCATGTAGGGCAAAAATCACGTGCTCACACTCACGACAACCAATATTACCCTCATGAACCCACCTTCTAAGCACCCGAGCCATATACTTACACCCCTCACTTTGAGCTACCGGCAGAAACTGAGAAGCCGTCTAAGAGTCCGGAGCAGGATGAAGTGCTTCGCAAAGTAAAGAGCCTGGAGCAGTCTTTCAGGAATATGCATGGGTTGGGTAGCCAAGTCAGTGAGGCCTTTAAAGATTTGTGTCCTTTCCCCGATGTTCAGCTGCCAGCAGGGTTCAAAATGCCAAAGTTTGATCTATATGAGGGGTATGGTGACCCGGTGGCACACCTGCGTGGTTTCTCCAGTAAGATGAGAGGGGCCGGTGGGAAAGATGAGCTGTTGATAGCATACTTTGGACAAAGCTTGGGGGGGTCCGCACTAGAATAGTATACAAGGTAGGATCCTAGCAGGTGGTACACCTAGGACGACCTGGCGCAAGCATTTGCTGGTCACTTCCAATATAATCTTGAGAACGTCCCCGACCGTCTGACATTGTTGAAAATCGAGAAAATGCCTGGAGAGAGCTTTAGAGAGTTTGGGTTCCGCTGGAGGGAGCAGGATACAAGGGTCGATCCTCCAATGAGGGAAGGTGAAATGGTGGATTACTTTTTGCAGACTTTGGAGCCAACTTACTTTGGTCACCTGGTGACGTCGGTTGGTAAATCCTTTAATGAAGTGGTAAAGATGGGCGACATGATTGAAGAAGGGATCAAGTCCAACAAGATAATGAGTTATTCGGCAATTAAGGCCACCACTCAGGCTATTCAAAGTGGCACGGGAGATGTGCTCGGAAAGAAGAAGAGGGAAGAAGTCGCAACAGTTGAAGCACGTACTTGGTCCAGATGTAGAGGCCTTTTACCCCGTTACAACCAACCCAGACCCCAGCACCCGAATTACCCATACACCCCATATAGCCCTCCATAACCCTACTACCCACCACCAGAGCCAAGTTTTTCCGTCCATCATGCCCAAACATATACCCAACCTCCGGTTCACCAGCAATGGCGTGCACCGGCTCCCCAAAATACTTACCTAACCCCACAAAACACATATCCACCCCCAAGGGCCTACAGAAATCTTCCAGGGTCAGATTTTCGGGTGAATCAAGCTTTTAGGAATGAGAGGGTGCAGAAGCAGAGAACATTTACTCCGTTGGGAGAATCCTATACTACTATTTTCCACAAATTGAGACAGTTAGGCCTGTTGAATCCTATTGAGCCCAAAATGCCAGATCTCCTCCCCAAAAATCTGGACCATTCAGTAATGTATGAATATTGTTCGGGGGCACCCGGACATGATACTGAGAAATGTTGGAAATTAAAAAATGTCGTGCAAGATCTTATTGACATAAACAGGATCGAGGTTCAGGCGCCAGGGGCACCAAATATTAATCAGAATCCGTTGCCAGTGCACCATGAGGCCCACATGAACGAACTAGTGCACAAAAGAGGGGAGTTTAAGAATACCTCGCAAATAATAATGATGATCCGGGCCAGTGAAGCCAGTCCCAAGGAAAAACTAACCAATGAGAATGCAGTGGTACAGCTGAAAAGTGTAGACACCAAGCCAGTTCTGGTGAAGGGGAAAGGGTCGTCTATTGCTGCGAAGAAACCAGAGCCAGTCAAGGTAGTAATGCAGGGGGTGTCAAGCACACCCGTAGTGGTGAAGGGGGCTTACGTAGAACCAGTTGTCATCAAGCCGGTAATGCAGTTGCCAATAATCAGGGAAAAGGCCGTGCCATGGAGTTACAATCAAGTGACAATGATGTATAAGGGGAAGGAAGTTATGGAAGAAGTATGTGAAACCCAAGGTCTAACTCGTTCGGGAAGGTGTTTTTCTCCCGCAGAGTTAAGAAGGACCAATCCAGTAGCAACAAAGAAGCCGGTTACCGAGGAAGAGGTGGAAGATTTCTTAAAGAAGATGAAGGAACAAGATTACTCCATTGTGGAGCAGCTAAGGAAGACCCCGACACAGAGCTTATTGCTATCATTATTGATTCATTCAGACGAGCACCGCCGGCCGTTGATCAAAAATTCTGAACAAAGCCCATGTGCCGGATAAGATCTCTGTGAACCATTTGGAGAAAATAGCAAACAAGATTTTTGAAATGAATCGGGTGACATTTTTCGACGATGAATTGTCCTTGGAGGGTACAAAACATAATAGAGCTCTCTATTTGACCGTGAAGTGAGAAGACTCAGTAGTCACTCGAGTACTGATTGATAATGGGTCCAGTGCCAATATCTGTCCTTTGTCCACCTTGAACAAACCGAAGGTTGATGATGACAGAATTCACAAGAACAACATATGCGTTCGAGGGTTTGATGATGGTGGTACAGACACAATAGGTGACATCATACTTAAATTGACAATTGGTACGGTTGAGTTCACCATAGAGTTTCAAGTGTTAGACGTCGCAGTGTCGTATAATCTTCTACTGGGGCGACCATAGATTCACGCTGCCAAAGCAGTGCCTTCTACACTACATCAGATAGTCAAGTTCGAGTGGGATAGAAATGAGATCGTAGTACATGGGGAAGAGAATACATGCGCCACAAATGATGCCATCGTGCCCTTCATAGATATTGATGATGACAATAGGCCGTGGGTTTACCAGGTTTTCGATACAGTTTCATTGGACAAAGTTCTTGAGGGTGAAAAAATCCCACTTCAAAGAATAGCAGCTGCAACTGTCATGGTAGCCTCGGAGATGCTGAAAAACGGGTTTGTGCCAGGCAAAGGTTTGGGGGCTAACCTTCAGGGTATTGTTCAATCGGTTTCCTTGCCCAAAAATCTGGATACCTTTGGGCTGGGGTTCAAGCCTAAAACGGCGGATGTGCGACGGGCCCGCAAGATGAAGAAGAGGGCATGGGTCCTTCCCAAGTCGATCCTACGCCTGTCCCGATCTTTTGTCAGGTCGAGCATCAAATAACAATTGTTGTCCAATGTTACAGGGTCACTGATTGGTGTAAATGGAGATTTGGATGAAGGATTTAAATGATTATTTGCCGAAGTCAACATGGTAGAAGTCGGGGAAGGATCCAACAAGGCTGATTTGTAGTTTGTGGGGCCTAAGGCCAAGATTAACAATTGGATGGCTACTCCTCTTCCCGTGCGGGGGGAGCCTTGGTAGTAGGCTTTGATTTTCCTTCATGTTTAGCTGGATTATTCCAGGGTTGTGATCCAGTTTTATTTTATTTTGTACTCGTCAAAGTGTGAAACCTTGTTATCCCGTACTTCAATCAATGAAAGTTTCTTCTTTACTCCTTTTTTATTTTAATTTTGTTTTCTCCTATTCTTTTTTGAACAATTCTCTTTATACTGGTCTTAATGACATGGCATGCACGACGGATCTTCAACTTAGTCTAAAAAATCAATCTGATTCCGAACTAATAGTACAAGAGGTAGAATATGACGAAGAGTCGGAATACAATGAGGATGAATCCCTCGAAGAAATTAACAGAGAATTAAGCCAATTTGAAGAGAAACCCAAGCCCAACTTAAATGACACAGAAGCCATCAATCTGGGGGATGCGGACGACATTCGGGAAACTAAAATAAGCATCCACGTTGAATTAAACATCAAGCAACAATTAATCAAAGCACTTATTGAGTTTAAAGACGTTTTTGCATGGTCATATGACGACATGCCGGGTTTGAGCACCGACTGAATTGTTCACAAATTGCCTACTGACCCGGCATACCCTCCCGTCAGGCAGAAATTGAGGAAGTTCAAAACCGACATGAGTGTGAAGATTAAGTAAGAAGTAACCAAATAGTTGAATGCAAAGCTTATTCGGGTTACTCGATATCCTAGTTGGTTGGCTAATCTGGTGCCAGTGCCGAAAAAAATGGAAAAATCAGGGTATGTGTCGATTATTGCAATCTGAACAGAGCAAGCCCAAAGGATAATTTCCCATTACCCAACATCCATATATTGATAGATAATTGTGCCAAATGTGAGATCGGGTCTTTTATGGATTCCTATGCTGGGTCTTTTGTGGAAGACGACTTTCATCACGCCGTGGGGAACTTATTGCTATCAGGTAATGCCATTTGGTTTGAAGAACGCGGGAGCAACGTACATGAGGGCAATGAATACTGCGTTTCATGATATGATACACAAAGAGATTGAGGTGTATGTGGATGATGTGATTATAAAATCCAAGCATCGGGCGGACCACGTAGGAGACCTAAGGATGGTTTTCCAAAGACTTCGGAGGTACGACATCAAACTCAACCCTGCCAATTGTGCATTTGGTTTTCCATCCGGAAAGCTGTTGGGATTCATAGTTAGTAGGCGAGGCATTGAGTTAGACCCGTCAAAGATCAAATCCATTCAAGAGGTGCCACCTCCGAAGACCAAAACCGAAGTGATGAGTTTGTTGGGAAGGTTAAATTATATCAGTAGGTTTATCGCTCAACTCACCACGACTTGCGAACCCATTTTTCTGTTACTTAAGAAAGATGCTGCAATAGAATGGACGGAAGAGTGTCAGGAGGCATTTGACCAAATAAAAGGGTATTTATCGAATCCACCTGTGTTGGTTCAACCCGAGCCAGGAAGACCGTTGATTCTCTATCTAACGGTCCTGGCGAATTCATTTGGTTATGTACTGGGGCAACACGACATCACAGGAAGCAAGGAGCAGGCCATCTATTATCTCAGCAAGAAGTTTACGGTTTATGAGGTTAAGTACACTCAACTTAAGAAGACATGTTGCGCCCTAACTTGGGTGGCACAAAAGTTGAAGCATTATTTGTCATCTTGTACTACTTACCTCATATCTCGTCTAGACCCATTGAAGTATATTTTCTAGAAGCCTATGCCCACAGGGAGATTGGCGAAGTGGCAAATTTTGCTTACGGAGTTCGACATTGTTTCCGTGGATCGGACCGCGATGAAAGCACATGCACTGGCCGATCACTTGGCTGAGAATACTGTCGATGAAGAATATGAGCCATTAAGGACGTATTTCCCTAATGAAGAAGTGCTGCATATCGATGAGTTGGGATTGCCTGAGGAGCAACGGTGGAAGCTTTTCTTTGATGGAGCTGCAAGTGCAAAGGGAGTTGGAATAGGAGCGGTACTTATTTTCGAAGCAGGGCATCATTACCTTATTACGTCTCAGCTGCGTTTCTATTGTACCAACAATATGGCTGAGTATGAGGCATGCATTTTGGGCTTATGGTTAGCTGTATACATGGATGTCCAGGATGTTTTGGTCTTAGGAGACTCGGACCTCCTAGTACATCAAATTCAAGGTGAATGGGAAACACGGGATTTGAAGCTCATACCGTATCGACAATGCTTGCACGATCTGTGTCAACGGTTTCGATTAGTGGAGTTTAGGCACATCCCAAGAGTGTATAACGACGTTGCTGATGCCTTGGCCACCTTGTCATCAATGTTGCACCATCCAGATAAAATTCACGTGGATCCATTGCATATTCAGGTTCGTGATCAGCATGCTTATTGTAACATGACAGAGGAAGAACTTGATGGCGAACCATGGTTCTTCAATGTCAAGGAGTACCTCAAGATGGGGATATACCCAGCGCAAGCCACAGGAGTTCAAAAAAGAGCCATTCGGTGGTTGGCAAATGGATTTTTCCTCAGTGGAGGGGTGTTGTACAAAAGAACACCGTACTTGGGATTGCTAAGATGCATAGACGCCAGTCAAGCCGCGACAATTATGACAGAGGTTCATTCTGGAGTTTGTGGGCCACATATGAGTGGATATGTATCGGCGAAGAAGATTCTTTGAGCAGGGTATTATTGGCTCACTATGGAGCCAGATTGTATCAATTTTGTGCGTAAATGCCATCAATGCTAGATACACGGAGATCTGATTCATCCTCCGCCCACAGAATTACACACAATGTCAGCACCATGGCTCTTTGTTGCATAGGGCATGAATGTCATTATACCTATCAAGCCGGTAGCTTCCAACGATCATAGGTTCATTCTGGTGGCCATCGATTATTTCACCAAGTGGGTTGAAGCTAAAACTTTCAAGTCGGTCACCAAGAAAGCCGTGGTGGATTTTGTTCATTCCCATCTTATCTGTAGATTTGGGATCCCGAAGGTGATCATCACGGATAACGGTGCCAACCTTAACATTAGTTTGATGAAAGAAGTATGTCAGCAGTTTAATATTACACACTATAATTCCACCCCATATCGTCCCAAAGCGAATGGAGCGGTTGAGGCAGCCAACAAAAATATAAAGAAAATATTAAGGAAAATGGTAGAAGGGTCCAGACAATGGCATGAAAAGTTACCGTTTGCATTGTTGGGTTATCGCACTACTGTTCGTACTTCAGTAGGTGGAACTCTTTATTTGTTGGTATATGGAACTGAAGTAGTGATACCGGCAGAGATTGAAATCCCATCTCTCCAAATTGTTGCTGAGGTTGAGATTGATGATGATGAGTGGGTCAAAACCCGTTTGGAGCAGTTGAGCTTAATTGATGAAAAAAGATTGGCAGCAGTATGTCATGGCCAATTATATCAAAAGAGGATGGTAAGAGCATACAATAAGAAGGTACGTCCCAAGAAATTTGAAGTAAGGCAACAAGTGTTGAAACGGATCCTTCCACATCAAGCCGAAGCAAAGGGAAAGTTCACCCCAAAATGGCGAGGACCATTCATTGTGACCAGAGCGCTGTCCAATGGCGCTTTATGTTTGACAGATATTGAAGGGAGATGTATAGACATGGCTATCAATTCTGATGCCGTCAAGAGATATTATGTATGATTTCTTTGATTGTAATTGTTGTTTGTGTGTACTCGGCATTGTATCGGAAAATGAAATGACGGAGGCAATTTGTTCTTCTATCCAAACACTTTAACCTTCGCTTCCCCTTTTGAGCCTTATTTATTCTTTCATACAACCTCTCTTGGAATCAGTAATGAAAGTGAAAAGAAAAAAAAAGAAAGAATATATATAAAAACAAAAGAAAAGTCACAAGAAAACAAATAAATTGAGTGAACTACGTTCGACCTGATTCCTCAAAGAGGATACATAGGCGCCTCACGGCTCGGTCATAGTGTAACAAAAATAAAAAATCCCCAAGCAAGAAAACTGGGGAAGAAGTTGTGTTTGTAATTTTGGAAAGAAGTTTGATTCCAAGAGTTGTAATGTTTTACCCATCAAAATTATTTTGAACTTTTGATACCGTTTTCTTTTAGACACACACAAAACACCATATTGATGTCCAAAAAAGACCTCCCGATCAGTATCCGAGAAGTGCCAAGTCAGGAAATTGGAAGCCGGGAATAACACTCTGATCCCCTGCTGGAAGAGGATCATAAGCTGAAAAGAATTTGATAGCCAGAAGAATCCCCAGTAGAGAGAGTCTTATCGGTAACACTCCAATCCCGAGAGGAAAAATAAAATGAGAGAGTCTTATCGGTGAAAACCTTCACAGGCACCATAAGGTGATGGAAGTTGAGAGAAATAAAATGAGAGAGCCTTATCGATGAAAACCTTCACAGGCACCATAAGGCGAAGGGAGTTGAGATAAATGAGAGAGTCTTATTAGTGAAAACCCCTCGAACGGTACTATGAGGTGACAAGGAGTTAAAAAGGGGACGAACGAGATAATGTTGACAGAAAGGATTCGTCGAGGCATCAAGCAGAATAGAGATGCTGATTCGGCAAAAGCGTTGGGTTGCGGGACCTTTGAAATGCCAAGTAAGGCCATCAGAAAGATTGATTGATATAAATAGACTGGGTTGATTAACCCAGAATGCACTACATGATCATTGGGATCGGTGATACCATTCAGATAAGGTCTTTTCCTTTTTCTTCTCCCTAGCAGTTGTTTAGAAAGATTTTTCTTTTTCTATCCCTTGAAGTCATCATTTTTCATTTCTTTGTTTAAAGATTTTTTCAATGGTAGTTTGTTTTTTAGAAGGATTTTCAGATCTTACTACCAGTTTCCAAGATGGTGCATAGCAAAATACGGATAGGACAGGCCGAAGATAATGCAATAAAATGAGAAAGACGTTTGTTGCAAGACCAAATGATGGATTGGTTTAGGATTTCGAGGAAAGCATAAAGCAAAGGTGGGAAAATAACAGTTGAGAGGTTTGAGAATAAGGAATCATCAAGAAGGTCAGAAGTTATCGGCCAAGTTTCAAGATGGTCGGACGATGCGAAGCGGGGCAAGTCGTTCTTAGACCAGCAGGAATATCATCCCCAGCAAATAATATCATCCCCAGCAGAAATATCATCCCCAGCAAGTTTTGATAGTATACGGGAATGTAGAGCAGGGGAAGGAGAAAGGGAAAACCATCCCTTGCAGGAGTGGGACGAGCACTCACCACGTTTTAAACTAACAAAATCTTCTTTGATTTGAAGCAGGTAAAGGACATGTTATTGATGGCGGAAATACATGCCACAAGGAAGATTATCAAACTGGGGCAGAAAATTTTCTTGAAATCGGGTACCCATCGGGGGAACGAGGAAACCAATTCCAGTTTTAAGGGAAAGCAAGACAACAAGTTTCGAATAAAGCAATTTCGGAGGAGGATAATACAAGCTCTACGTGAAGTAGTCTTGGAAGAAGCGAGATGACACAAGTTTTAAGGGAAGTAGTCTTTGAACCAATATTATCCACATCGATTGAAAAAAGGAAAATAACAAGTCTTAATGGAGGAGGATAATTCCCCCAGCAGTGTTATCCACAGCAGTTTTCAGAGGAGTGAAACATCCAGTTATGAGAGAAGCTATTCTGAAAGAAGATAATTCAAGTTATAAGGAAAATGGTTCAGGAGGCAGGAAGGAACGACGGTAATAGAATGCAATTTAAGTAGTTGATGAAGTTGGGAGCCCGCCCGTATAATAGAGGAATACATTTCTAGTTAAAGTTGAAGTTGGGAGCCCGGCTTTATAACAGAGGAATACATTTCAAGTTGAAGTTGAAGTCGGTAGCCCGCACGTATAACAGAGGAATACATTTCAAGTGGAAGTTGAAGTCGGGAGCCCGCCCGTATAACAAAGGAATACATTTTGAGTTGAAGTTGAAGTCGGGAGCCCGCCCGTATTACAGAGGAATACATTTTGAGTTGAAGGTTGAAGTCAGGAGACCGACCGTATAAGAAAGGAATACATTTCAAGTTGAAGTTTGAAGTCGGGAGCCCGCTCGTATAACAGAGGAATACGTTTCAAGTTGAAGTTGAAGTCGGGAGCCCACCTGTATAACAGAGGAATACATTTGAAGTTGAAATTTGAAGTCGGGAGCCCGCCCGTATAACAGAGGAATACATTTGAAGTTGAAGTTGAAGTCGGGAGCCCGCACGTATAACAGAGGAATACATTTCGAGTTGAAGTTGAAGTCGGCAGCCCGCCTGTATTACAGAGGAATACATTTCGAGTTGAAGTTGAAGTCGGGAGCCCGCCCGTATAACAGAGGAATACATTTCGAGTTGAAGTTGAAGCTGGGAGGCCGCCCGTATAACAGAGGAATACATTTTAAGTTAAAGTTGAAGCCGGGAGCCCGCCCGTATAACAGAGGAATACATTTCAAGTTGAAGTCGGGAGCCCGCCCGTATAACAGAGGAATACATTTTGAGTTAAAGTTGAAGTCGAGAGCCCAGCCGTATAATGGAGGAATACATTTGAAGTTGAAGTTGAAGTCGGGAGCTCGCCCGTATAACGGAGGAATACATTTCAAGTTGAAGTTTGAAGTCGGGAGCTCGCCCGTATAACAGAGGAATACATTTCAAGTTGAAGTTGAAGTCGGGAGCCCGCCCGTATAACAGAGGAATACATTTCAAGTTGAAGTTGAAGTCGGGAGCCCGCCCGTATAACAGAGGAATACATTTCAAGTAGAAGTTTGAAGTCG
Organism: Nicotiana glauca; assembly: GCA_026770625.1. Classification (NCBI taxonomy): domain Eukaryota; kingdom Viridiplantae; phylum Streptophyta; class Magnoliopsida; order Solanales; family Solanaceae; genus Nicotiana; species Nicotiana glauca. The sequence goes on along the minus strand of MU701344.1, from coordinate 138,120 downwards.
GGAGCATGCCCGTATAACAGAGGAATACATTTCAAGTTGAAGTTGAAGTCGGGAGCCCGCCCGTATAACAGAGGTATACATTTCAAGTTGAAGTTTGAAGTCGGGAGACCGCCCGTATAACAGGTGAATACATTTCAAGTTGAAGTTGAAGTCGGGAGCCCGGCTTTATAACAGAGGAATACATTTCAAGTTGAAGTTGAAGTCGGGAGCCCGCCCGTATAATAGAGGAATACATTTCGAGTTGAAGTTGAAGCCGAGAGCCCGTCCGTATAACAGAGGAATACATTTCAAGTTGAAGTCAGTAAAGCGGAGGATTACAATAAGATCGCCAGCATAAATCCAAGTTCAGAAATCAGAAGAAAGGCAACAATGGTCAGGAGAAGGCAGTTCAAGCTTCGAAAGGAAAATAATTCGAAGCTCACAATAAAGAAACAAGCAGTCCAAGCAATTCAACAAGAGACACAAGAGCAAGTTTAAGAGCTAGATACGATTTTGTAACTCATAGGCTAGTTTAGTCTAGCTTCTTATTTTCTGTTTAGCACGATGTAATAAGGAGGTCAGTAAGCAGTAGTAGCAGCAACAACAACAGTAATAGTAAAACCACATTCTCATGGTAATCCCAGCTACCGAAACTTACCGAACTACATTGACTTGATTCTCTTTTAGCCAGGGATATGTAGGAGACATTTTGAAGAAAAGGTTCGGTCAAATCTTTCAAAAAATGCTTCGCATGGAGTACTCAAACGGGCAAAAACCGCTCGTATCTGCTCACTTTATCTTTGCGCAAAAACTCTTCATGTTTCCAGGCAAAGAGGGGCAACTGTGAGCACGTGATTTTTGCCCTATATGAGAATTACTCCCAAAAATTCCAAGTAAAATAGTTTTGTGTTGTGTGTGATTTTTGTTGATTTTTGTGTTATTTTTCTTTTATTGTTTGCATTTGTCTGTGTGTGACTATTTGTTAAAATTAATAAAAATACAAAAAATATGTTGCATTTGCATTTTGGATTTATTAGGAGTAATTAATTTTTTTTTACAAAAATAAAAAAATCACAAAAAACAATGTACTTTGCATTTTTAACATTAAAGGACTAGTTGTGTGATTTTGTTTTTAATTAGTATTTAATTGTGTGTGATAATAGTTATTAGAAGCTAATTAGTATTTTGGCAAGTTGATTTTGGTTTTGCAATTTAAATTAGGATTTTAGGTTTTAATTTTGAAAATTAGAAAAGAAACAAAATGAGAGAATAAAGAGAAAATTCGGACTGCGCCATCCTTTAAATTAAACCAATCAGGTCCAATTCTCACACACCTCACACACCCAATCCCGGCCCAAACCGGCTGGTCTCACAGACGTCGCAAACGATGTCTTTCTATCACGCCCAATCTGGGCCGTTGATCTTAATTCATTCGACGATCCAGTCCTCCCCCAGAACTATTGAAACGACACCATTTCAGGAGTGTTAATCCAGGTCGTTCACTTCGATTGATCGAACGGTCAAGACCATCCCTCATAACCCGTTAGCCTAGCCCGAACCGTTCTCATAAGAGACCAACCCGGTCTGTATTATAATGAAACGGTGTCGTTCCCCTCAAGTGAGAGATCCAGGTCGTTGATCTTGATTGATCTAACGACTAGGATCAAATTCCTCCCTTCGTATATAAGTAACCAAACATACACAGCCGTCCCCTCAGAACACCCTGCCCGTCCATCCCTCGTCGTCTCTAAGGTCTTCAGAGACCTAACCTCACTCCACCTTTGACCGCTGCCGGAAATCGCCCACGGCGGCGCTCAATCACCAAATGCCTCCATCTTTACACCACTGAACCCCCACAACCTCCCCATTTCAACCATCCTAACAGTTTTCCTCGAATCTCAACGTATCTCTTCGAATATTAGATCGAAGAAGTCGACCTCGAACCCTAGGTTGTCTATGACACCAAATTAACACCATACCACTAGTGGACCTCCCTCACCACTAGGTTGTTTCCCTCGAATCCCAATCCCTCTCCTTGAATTTTAATTTTTAGTCAAGTACCGTAGTGCCGCAACAGGATCTGTTGGTGGTGGCGCCAAACCTAAACCATCCCCAAGTCACACCCCTGAACCTCTAGACTACTCTCGTCCCGAATCCCATGATGTTTCAGCTCGAATCGAGCTGGTATTTGCCAAATGTTAAACAAACTGGACGAGACCTAAAGAGCCAAAACCAGGAAGCTGGCCGAGTATAAGGGAAATTTGAGGTTCTTAATCGACTTTAGTTGAGTGTTTTCAGTTGAGAACACTCGATTAAGGTCCGATTGGACCTCAAAAAGTCGAGTCGAAGTTTCAAATGGGAACTGTGAGGAATTTAGCCTGTAATTTTGAGGTATTTTCCTTTTTTTTTTTTTGCTGTTTATCTGTTTAAGCTTCATTGTGTTTCATCATCTTTTCAATTTATTTCTCTCTTCTCTTTTGGACCTTTTTCTTGGTCCATTTTTCTTCTGATTGATTGGCATATGTTATAAACTGTCGAGTCGTTTCGTCGAATAGCCCGTATAGTCAGGTCGTTGCTTGTTTATTCGTATACGGTTATCGACTATGAATCAATCATATGTTAGTTAATCAATTATGAATAGGACGCTATTGAAAAAATGAATATGAATGTTTTAATCTATAGTTAAAACCTTGCTCATTCTAATTTTTCGACTGTATTGGGATTTTGTTTGCATTTTTGTTTAAAATTTTGATTTGTTGCTCTAATGCTCGACTCATTAGTTAAGTTCAGTATTAATTAATTTTGTTTGGGTTTGTTTAATCCTAATGTGCTTATTGCTGAGTAACGGATAATTAGATAGTTGATTTTACATTTTGGTTGAAGTTCAGCTCAGAATTTAGGGAGTTTGTTTTGTTATAGCTGCAGTTCAGTGTAGATTTCAGAGGGTAATGCAGGTTTTGAAATTTTGAAGAGTTTAAGTTTGAGTGGCCTGTCAGTTTGAATTCTAGTGAGCTATTAAACTAACAGGGGAATGTTGGGGTTTGGATTAGTGCTTTACTAAGTGGAAATAAGTCAGGGATAACATGGTTTAGGGGAAGTGATTTAACAACAGGCTGCCCATACTTAATTGAGTTTAATAATAGGTTAGACACTTAATAGTGGGGGCAAAACATAATGGTATGGGTAAGAGTATGAGAAGTTTATTAAACATGTAAAGGTTACCCATAAACCTTGATTTAAACAATGAAACATGTACTCGTGGGGTTCTAAAGTGGATGGGCAAAACGAGTTTAAAATTTGTTCTGAGTATTCCAAGGGTTGTGAAGGGTTCAGTTGGGTATAAGTATAGGGAGTTTGGACAGAGTTATAGGGGATTCTTCAACCGGGGCAGTTAAGTTAAAAGAAAAAGGAGTAGTCTAAAAAACCAGTAAACGAAAAAGAAAGCTAGGCATTCATCTAATCCAAGAGTATTTCCTGCACTATTCCATTGAAAACTTCAAAGCTAATTCTTGATTGTTTAGCTGCCGAGTCTCAGTTTACCAGTTCAGAGTTGTTGCTGGTCTGATTTTGAATAAACTTGGTCTATTTAAGCTGTTTGGTTTCATTCATGGTTCATTTTGGTGTTGCTGGATAGATCAGCTAGTTTGGTTTGGCTTTGAACCATTCCTGGGTTGATTCAAATACTGAGTTTGTTGATATGGTGTTCCTGGGTTTCATTTTGTCAAGTTGGTGCTGTGTTGCTCTTCTTAAAGCTGTTGTGTTGTTGTATTACTGCTGTTGCTGATCATCCCTTCTTCTTCTTCTGTTTTATCATTCAGGTACAAGCTTAAATCCCTGATAACATGTAAATGAGCTGATTGATTCAAATGCAAAAGGGCTGCTAAGTTTTGTTGCTTTGCTGAATTTGTTCTTCATTGTCTCACTTGCACATTAGCTGATAACTTAGCTCCTTCGTAGTTGAATATCATATTGTTGTATTTCTGTTAGGATAATTTGTGTAAGTGGACTAAGAACTAGGTTGTACACTTAGAGTTTGGATTAGTGTAGTATAATTTGAATCTGTTTGATGATTATGTTTTCAAATTACAGTAACGGTTTCAGCAATTCAGTGTTAGTAATGTTAGCTTGAAATAATTGGACTTTTTTTTGTGAAATTATTGGACTACTTTGTGTCCACAGAATCATATTGCCGTAATAAAAACCAATAGTCTAGATGCTCGAATTAAGTCAAAGAGTTAATTTGTTTCGTGCTTTTAGATTCGTGCCTCCAGCTCGATGCTCACTTTAATAATAGCCAGGACTCGTAGAAAAAAAATTAGTAAGCAAATCTGAGCATTAAATTAAACTTAAAACAATTAAGGTTATGTTAATTTGTTACAAGTTATTGACTGCATTTAGGGTAATTTGAAGTTAACTCAGCATATTCCCGTTTCTAGTTGGGTTGAACATTCTCTTAGTGCAGGGCCGAGTGGACTGATTCCAGCAATTTGAGCTTCATCTCGTTCGATGCAGGCCCAGGCTGAATTTTAATTCCCTTCACGTTTGATATAAAGCTAAGGCCTACGTTGGCATGGTTTTGTTTGTGGACTGAGATTCGATTCACATTCTCTGGGCTCGTCCTTGAGCCTAAAGGCATATTTAGCTTTTAAAATTATTGTTTGGCTTCTATTAGGCCAATGACAAATTAATTAGGACTACTGTTTTAGTTTTCTAGATACAAAAAAAAAATAGAAAAATCATAGTTGCTTTTAAGTTTGCCTTTTAAATAAAAAGGTGACGAGCCTCGCCAAACAAAATACATAAATTGCGGGGCCCTCAATAAATGGTTACAATAATTGCTTAGACTTCGGGATGGGCCGTTTAGCAGATTTCACGACCCTCTCAAAAGATAATAATGCGTTAGTCCCTTTTTAGGCTCGTGCTTAATAATTTTACCTTCTTAAACTCGGGTGCACATTTATGTGACCCAAATCCAGATCTCGACAGAGTTAAAATATTTCAATAACCACGGGTATATTGATGTGACGTGGTTCGAGATGTATTTTCACGACGTTGCAAATTCTCATTAAAATAATAATAAAAGCGGTAAAGAATTAAAATTTGCACACAGGTTCAACATGTATTTAAATCCAAATAATTTAAGCCAAATATAATAGTTGAGCAACCGTGCTAGAACCACGGAACTCAGGAATACCTAACATCTTCTCCCGGGTTAACAAAATTTCTTATCCGGATTTCTGGTTCGCAGACTGTAAAACAGAGTCATTCTTTTCCTCGATTCGGGATTCAACCGGTGACTTGGGACACCATATATCTCCCAAGTGGCGACTCTGAATTAAATAAATCCCGTTTTGATTGTCCTTTAATTGGAAAAGCTTCTTGTATTTACGCCCCTTGCGGGGTGGTGTAGGCAAAAAGGAGGTGTGATAGATAGGACATGCTGAAGATAGTATAATGGAACTTGAAAGACTTCGTTGTAAGACCAAATGTTGGATTGGTCTAGGATTTCGGGGAAAGCATGAAATAAAACTGGAAAACAACGGTTGAGAAGTTTGTGAATAAGGAACCGTCAAGAAGGTCGGAAGGTATCGACCAAGTTTCAAGATAGTCGGACAACACAGAGCATGGAAAGGAAAAAGGGAAAACCATCCCCAGTAGGAGTGCCACAATCACACACCACACTTTAAACTAACAAAGTTTTCTTTGATTGAAACAGGGATAGGAAATGTTATTGATGGCGGAAAAGACAGGCTGCAAGGAAGATTACCAAACTGGGGCAGAAAATTTTCTTGAAGACGGGTACCCATCTGAAGAACAGGAAAGCATGTAAGGGAAAGCAAGACAACACAAGTTTTAGAGGGAATAAGTTTCGGAAGAGGATAACATAAGTTTTAAGGGAAGCAGTTTCAAGGGAAGACAACACAAGTTTAAGGGAAAGCAGTTTTTAAGAAAGATAATTCAAAGTCTCAAAGAAAAATGGTTCAAGAGGCAAGGGAAAACAATATCAAGGGGAAGAAGAATTAAAGTGATGAAGTCAGGATCCCGCCTGGAGAATGGAGGTGTTATATTGTAGTTGAAGTAAGGAGCCTGCCTGGAGAATGGAGCAGTTATCTTGTAGTTGAAGTCAGGAGCCCGCCTGGAGAATGGAGGTGTTATCTTTTTAAGTTGTAGTTGAAGTCAGGAGCCCACCTGGAGAATGGAGGTGTTATTTTTAAGTAGTAGTTGAAGTCAGGAGCCCGCCTGGAGAATGGAGGTGTTATCTTTTTAAGTTGTAGTTGAAGTCAGGAGCCCACCTGGAGAATGGAGGTGTTATTTTTAAGTAGTAGTTGAAGTCAGGAGCCCGCCTGGAGAATGGAGGTGTTATTTTTAAGTTGAAGTCAGGAGCCCGCCTGGAGAATGGAGGTGTTATTTTAAGCAGTAGTTGAAGTCAGGAGCCCGCCTGGAGAATGGAGCTGCTATTTTTAAGTAGTAGTTGAAGTCAGGAGGCTGCCTGGAGAATGGAGGTGTTATTTTTAAGTTGTAGTTGAAGTCAGCAGCCCTCCTGGAGAATGGAGGAGTTATTTTTAAGCAGTAGTTGAAGTCAGGAGCCCGCCTAGAGAATGGAGGTGTTATCTTTTTAAGTTGTAGTTGAAGTCAGGAGCCCGCCTGGAGAACGGAGGCGTTATCTTTTTTTTTTAAGTCAGGAGCCCGCTTGGAGATTGGAGGCATTATCGTTTTAAGTCGTCGAAGTCAGGAGCCCGCCTGGAGAACGGAGGCCTTGTCTTTTTAAGTAGTTGTTGAAGTCAGGAGCCCGCCTGGAGAACGGAGACGTTATCATTTTTAAGTTGTTGTTGAAGTCAGGAGCCCGCCGAACGGAGGCATTATCCTTTTAAGAAGTTGTTGAAGTTAGGAGCCCGATTGGAGAACGGAGGCGTTATCATTTTCAATTTTTTGTTGAATTTAGGAGCCCGCTTGGAGAACAGAGGCATTATCTTTTTAAGAAGTTGTTGAAGTCAGGAGCCCGCCTGGAGAATGGAGGGGTTATCTTTTTAAGAAGTTTTTGAAGTCAGGAGCCCGCCTGGAGAATGGAGGTGTTATCTTTTTAAGTTGTAGTTGAAGTCAGGAGCCTGCCTGGAGAATAGAGGCGTTATCTTTTTTTTTTAAAATCAGGAGCCCGCCTGGAGAACATAGGCGTTATCATTTTTAAGTTGTTGTTGAAGTCAGGAGCCCGTCTGGAGAATGGAGGCTTTATCTTTTTAAGAAGTTGTTGAAGTTAGGAGCTCGCATGGAGAACGGAGGCGTTATTAGTTCAAGTTGTTGTTGAAGTCAGAAGCCCACCTCGAGAACGAAGGTGTTATCTTTTTAAGAAGTTGTTGAAGTCAGGAGCCCACATGGAGAACGGAGGCATTATCTTTTGAAGAAGTTGTTGGAGTCAGAAGCCCGCCTGGAGAACGGAGGCGTTATCTTTTTAAGAAGTTGTTGAAGTTAGGAGCCCGCCTGATGAACGGAGGCATTATCTTTTGAATAAGTTGTTGGAGTGATAATAGGCGAAATCTGAGTGATTTAACCATTATTTATGCTTCCATTTAATTATATTCCAATAACATAATGTATATAATTGATGAGAAATAGGCATTTAATTTGTGATTCTTATACTTTGCAGAAAAAGGAGCCTATATAAATATTTGGAAATGTTATGGAATGATTCAGGAGCAAAAACAACCCCTCAGAGTTGAGTCCTTGCAAACAAGAAACAAGAAATGGCAGAAAAAAACTCCCAGATGCGCGAAGTTTCAACCTTCGCGCGATTGTTCGCGCGAATAAAATGACAAACCAGTGTCAAATGCGCGAAGTAAAGTGTTCGCGCGAAACTTCGTGCGTTTCTGTCCGGGAAAGGCATTATGGAGGGGTAAAATGGAAAAATTATAGGTTTCCACTAAAAACTAATTAAAGCAAACCTCTATTATTGAGGGGGAAGATCATATTTTGTGGAAAAAAGAGTGGAAAATTACTATTCATTCTAGAGAGAAGAAGTCATTGAAGACTCTTGGAGCTAAGGAGGAGAAGGAAAAATACTACCTTGGAGCAACAATTAAAAGAGTTCTTTCAACTTTCTTCTTGTTGCTTGTTTATAGTATGTTTGAGATTATTATTGTTGAGTTTTGTATCAACATGAGTGGCTAAAACATCCATTGTTCTGGGGTTGTGATTTAGCCATGAATATTGTTGTTTGAAATTAACTTGATCTTGATTATAATTCATTCATCTATGGTTGTTTATTCAATTCTATGTTTAATTGCTTAATTGTTTGGCCAGCAGTTGGGTTTTATTTACTATCTATGCTATGCTTGGAAAAGTCATGTTTAGATTAGAGAAGAATTGAAGAAAGCATGATCTTAACCCTTAAGGGGAGCATATTTGTGGTTAGGATAGGAATATTCCTAATTACCTTGCTTAATTAAATGTCGTGATATTAATGCGTTCTTAATAGATTGATTTCATAGGAATATAGACATTAATCTATTGAGAATAGGTGAGTACTACTTCGGGAGAAGGCTATGAGAGTATTTATCAATTAATTAACAACCATGAGTGAATTATATGAAAAGGAGAGTTAATTAAGAACACAATACGATTGGTGAATAAATCACAACCCTGGAATATTTATCTCTATTAATTACATAACAATCAACTCGATATTTGATAATTTAATTGTTAGTTAAAATTAAAATTAGCATAACTAAACTTGTGAATTGGAATTTTGGATTGACGAAATTACAATATTGGTGCGTTAGTGAGTAGTTGGTATAAGTTTCTGTGGGTTCGACACTCGACTTATCATCTTATTACTTGTACGACCACGTATACTTGCGTGTGCATTTGGGACCAACAAGTTTTTGGCGCCGTTGCCGGGGAACTTAATATTAACTATTTGCTAGTTTGTGCTTCAATTGTTTGTTTCATCAAATCTAAGGCGATTATTTTGTTGCTCTTGTCTCAGGAACTTTGATTGAATGCGCAGTGTTTGAAGCCAGGACCGACTTCAAAGCTTTGATCCGGAACCTGAGAGAACATTTCGCAGGAGGTTCAGGGAAGCAAGGGATACGAATAATATTCAAGTATTTGTTCAATTTCCTGTGGACATAGCAGAAGGGCAACCCATGGCTGTTCAGGAGGTGGCGATACCAAGCATTGCTAATATCACCTCCAGTATAGTGAAGCCCAGGATCACTGGGCACTTTGAACTGAAACAGAGTATGATCCAGCTGCTTTGTTCAAATGGGCAATTCATGGGTCTTCAACACGAGGATCCACAACAGCTTATTCTGAACTTCTTGGAGATTAGTGATACTTATATCACTAACGGGGTCACTACAGATTATGTAAGGCTCACACTCTTTCCATTTTCTCTGTTGGGCGAAGCTAAGCGATGGCTAAAGTCAGAACCAGCTAATTCCATTACCTCATGGAATGATTTGGCAAGAAAATTTTTGGCAAGGTTCTTTCCCTCAGGCAAAACTGCAAAGATCCGAAGTGAAATAGTTGCCTTCAAACAGAAAGCAGGAGAATCTTTATATTCAGCTTGGGAAAGGTTCAAGGGGCTACTCAGAGACTGTCCTCATCACAATCAGACGAATGAAGTATTAGCTCACACTTTCATAGAAGGGCTACATTCCGAAACAAAAATTGTGGTAGATGCTGCAGCTGGAGGTCAGGTGTTGGAGAAAAGCTTCGACGAGATATATGCATTGTTGAACAAATTCTCCAAGAGCAATCCAGATTGGCAGGGAGAGAGTAGCAGACACACAGTGCAAAAATCAGCAGGGGTTCTTGAGTTAGATGTCATCTCGGCATTATCAGCACAGATTTCTGCATTGACAAATCAAGTCAGCCAAATGAACTTGGGCATCAACAAGCAACAGGTACAACAGGTTCAAGCTTTTTGTGAAATATGTGGAGAACGGCACATGAGCGATATATGACCTGCAAATCCTGAGTCTGTCTGTTTCATGGGTAATTCGAATAGGGGCCAACCAAATCAATATGGGAACACTTACAATCCAAATTGGAGGAACCACCCAAACTTCTCTTGGGGTGGAAACCAGGGCACTCAGAATCAATACAGGCCTCAAGCACCTCAACAACAGTATAGACCACCTCAAGCTGAATAACAAACAAGTTCTACAAGTCACCTTGAAGACATGTTTAAAAAGATGATGGTTGAACAACAAACCCTTACCACAACAGTGAGAAATTTTGAGCGTCAAATGGGACAACTTGCTAGTGCTCAAAATACTAGACCAGCTGGAGCTCTTCCAAGTGACACTGAAGCAAATCCTAAGGCACCAGTTAATGCTGTGTCGTTGAGGTCTGGGAAACAACTAGAAGAAGTTCCTCCTAAAAAGAGGAAATAAGTGACTTTTGAAGAGAGGCCAGTCATTATGGAATCAACATCAGAGAAAGGCAAGGAGCCAGAGAAGCCAGCTGAAAAGGTGGTAGCTGAGCAATCCCCATAAGTGGTTGCAAGGCCACCACCTCCATTCCGTCAAAGATTGCAGAAAGTTAAGGATAATGCCGCATATAAAAAACTCCTTGTCATCTTGAAGCAGGTACAAATTAATATTCCATTGGTTGACATCTTGCAAGAAGTACCCAAATTTGCAAAATACATCAAGGATATTATGGCAAATAAAAGGAGGTTGACCGAGTTTGAGACTGTGGCACTCACTGAGGAGTGCAGTTCCAGAATTCAAGGCAAGCTACCTCAGAAATTGAAGGATCCAGGTAGTTTCACTATCCACATCGCCATTGGTAAAAATGATGTTGTGCGAGCTTTATGTGATCTTGGCGCGAGCATAAATTTGATGCCGCTATCTGTATTTAGACAGTTGGGGTTGGGTGAACCACGCCCAACAACGGTTATCTTACAGTTAGCTGATCGCTCCCTTGCTCATCCTGAGGGAGTAATTGAAGATGTGCTAGTTCAAGTGGGTTCTTTCATATTTCATGCTGATTTCATCATCCTGGATTACGAGCCTGATCAGGAGGTCCCATTTATTTTGGGGCGTCCATTCTTAGCCACAGGCCGAGCTATTATTGATGTTTGCGAAGGAAAGATGACAATGAGAGTAGGATATCAAGTAGAGGTATTCAATGTTTATAGAGCGTTGAAGTTGCCAACCCATTATGAAGAGTTATCTATGATCTCTATGGTGGAGAGTGATGCTACATCGTTAGTACCCTATATGAGCTCGTCAGATCCTGTTGAACGAGTATTGATTGGGGATGTAGAAAATAGTAAAGATGACAGAATAGGAGAAATAGAGCAAGTGCTAGATATGTCCTGCAGTTATGTATATGGGTTTAAAAAATTTGAAGAGCTGGACAGGCCTGTAACTCTAACAGTCCCCAAGCCATCTATTGAAGAAGCTCCGAAGCTAGAACTCAAGCCCCTTCCAGTGCATTTGCGCTATGCTTATTTGGGGAACTTTGAGACTCTGCCTGTAATTATTTCATCCAGCTTGACCAGCAATCAAGAAGAAAAATTGCTCAGAGTCCTCCGCGAGGATAAAAATGCCATTGGGTGGACTATAGCTGATATCAAGGGTATTAGTCCATCGTTTTGCATGCACAAAATCTTTCTAGAGGATGGACATCGCCCCAGTATAGAGCATCAAAGGAGATTAAATCCCATCATGAAGGAGGTAGTGAAAATAGAAGTGATCAAGTTACTCGATGCAGGTATCATTTTTCCCATTGCAACTGGGTGAGCCCAATTCAATGTGTGCCCAAAAAGTGAGGAATGACTATGATTGAGAACGGAAAGAATGAGCTAATTCCCACTCGCACTATTACGGGATTGAGAGTTTGCATTGATTATAGAAGACTAAATAAGGCGACTCGCAAGGATCACTTTCCACTTCCGTTCCTCGATCAAATGCTAGACAGGTTAGCCGGGCATGAATATTATTACTTCCTTGATGGTTATTCAGGATAAAATTAGATTGTCATATGCCCAGAGATCAGGAGAAGACTACATTTACTTGTCCTTATGGCACTTTTGCTTTTAAGTGAATGCCGTTTGGGCTTTGTAACGCGCCAGCCACTTTCCAGAGATGTATGACGGCTATTTTCACCGACATGGTGGAAAAATTTGTGGAAGTGTTTATCGATGACTTTTCAGTTTTTGGGTCTTCTTATGATGATTGCTTGAAGAATCTAAGTAAGGTACTCACGCGTTGTGAAGAAATAAATTTGATACTTAATGTGGGAAAAGTTCCATTTTATGGTACAAGAAGGCATTGTGTTGGGTCACAGAGTGTCTGGGAGCGGCATTGAAGTTGAGAAAGCAAAGCTACAGGTGGTTGAAAAATTACCTCCACCTATTTCAGTAAAGGGTGTCCGAAGTTTCTTGGGACACACGGGTTTCTATCGGCGCTTTATAAAAGATTTTTCAAAAATAGCCACTCCCATGTGCAGGCTACTAGAAAAAGATGTGAGTTTCAAATTTGATGATGCTTGCCTCAATGCATTTGAAGAACTTAAAAAGAAGTTGGTGACTGCTCCCATTATTGTAGCACCTGATTGGTCTTTACCGTTTTAACTTCTGTGTGATGCGAGTGATCTTGCTATTGGGGCAGTACTGGGCCAAAGGAAGAACAAAGTGTTTTATTCCATTTACTACGTGAGTAAGACTCTTAATGGTGCACAGCTGAATTACAACACCACTGAGAAGGAATTGTTAGCTGTGGTATGGGCTTTTGACAAATTCCGAGCATACTTGGTGGGAACAAAAGTCATAGTCCATACCGCTCATGCAACAATCTGGTATTTGTTCATAAAAAAGGAGTCTAAGGCCAGGTTGATGCGCTGGGTTTTGGTGCTGCAGGAATTTGATGTAGAAATACAAGATCGAAAAGGGACGGAAAACCAAGTAGTTGACCACTTATCAATGCTGGAAAATCACGATCATGTGGAGGAGGGTGGCCAAATTAAGGAGGTGTTTCCACATGAGCAACTCTTTACTATAACCCAAGACCTTTCCCATTGGTATGCAGACTATGTGAATTACCTTTTGAGTGGGATCTTTCCCCCTGAAATGAAATCTGAAGCAAGAAAGAGGTTTCTACATGATGTGAATTTCTACTACTGGGATGAACCTTATTTGTACAAGCAATGTGCTGATCAGTTGATGAGGAGATGCATTCCTGAAAATGAGGTAGAATTGGTGTTGTATGATTGTCACTCATCACCTTATGGAGGCCATCATGGAGGGGATAGAACAGCTGCAAAAGTGCTACAATCCAATCTCTTTTGGCCGACTTTATTCAAGGACGCCCATCCATTCGTAAAGAAGTGTGATCAATGTCAGAGAACTGGGACAATCACCAGAAGGCACGAGATACCTTTAAATAACATTCTAGAAGTTGAGCTTTTTGATGTTTGGGGGATAGATTTTATGGGGCCATTTCCACCATCCAGAGGGAACAAATACATTCTGCTCGCCGTTGATTATGTGTCAAAATGAGTTGAGGCAATTGCTTTGGCAACGAATGATGCCATGGTTGTAGCTGCGTTCGTGAAAAAGAACATATTCTCAAGATTTGGGACTCCACATGCCTTAATTAGTGATGAAGGGACTCATTTTTGTAATCGATTGTTGAATAACCTTCTAGCTAAATATGGAGTTTGCCACAGAGTTGCCACAGCATACCACCCGCAAACAAGTGGGCAAGCAAAGGTCTCAAACAGGGAAATTAAGCAAATACTGGAGAAAACTGTGAGTGTGAATAGAAAGGATTGGGCTTCCAAGTTGGATGACGCTCTATGGGCATATAGAACTGCTTATAAAACGCCAATTGGAGTGTCCCCTTACAAACTTGACTATGGAAAAGCATGCCACCTGCCAGTTGAGCTTGAGCACAAAGCGTACTGGGCCATTAAGAAGCTGAACATGGACCTTGAAGCCGCAGGTGAGAAAAGACTGCTGCAGTTAAATGAACTGGATGAGTTCAGGCTGCACTTTTATGAAAATGCCAAGCTATACAAAGAAAAAACAAAACGATGGGATGACAAGCATATAGAGTCGCGTCACTTTGAGTCAGGCGAACAGGTATTGCTATTCAATTCCAGACTGTGACTGTTTCCTGGAAAGCTAAAGTCGAGATGGTCAGGTCCGTTTGAGGTGGTGAGAGTCACTCCTTATGGTGCAATCGAGTTGCGAGCCTTAAATGGCGATAGGAAATTCTTGGTGAATGGTCATAGAGTTAAGCACTATTGGGGAGGTATGATTAATCGTGAAAAGACCAATATTGTGCTCGCTAATGAGTGAGCGGGATTTTGCATCGTGCCGCGATATTAAATCAGGCGCTGGTTGGGAGGCAACCCAACAATCATAATATTTGTGATTGTAAATTTTGTTTTATGTTTATTTGTGTATTAATAATTGCAGGTGAACAAGGGCGGATGCTAAGGTAAAAAAAAAAAAAAAAAAATTTTGCCCTGACGCGCGAAGTTTCGCGCGAAGTTTATACTTCGCGCGAAACTTCGCGCGTCTGAGAAGAGGTTGCAGCATTATATGTGATATAATTCATTATTTTGTTTTTCTTACTTACAAAACCCTTTCTTCTTCCATAAATTTTAAAACCCTCTTCTCCAATAACCCTCCATAACCAAAAACTTTCTTCTTCTTCATTCTCAACACATTCACCATCCACAAACAATCACAAATCACACCTACATCTCTTCCTCCTAAATCAAATTTAATCCCATCCCTAACAAAGGTAAGAACCCTAATTTTTACTTCAATTTTATTTTTATTTTTTTCCGTTACTTCTTTGTTTTGTTCTTTGTTCTCATTATATATTTGATGTATATGCTGGAAGTTATAAATTTTATAGTGTTCTTTACATATTTTTAGAGTTTTTTATAGTTTAAAGTTCTATTGAATATCTTAGAATATATGTATATTGTGCATAGATTTTAATACTTTGTGAGATAAGTGTGGGGTTTATTTGTTGTATGTATGGGATGGGTAGGATGTGAATTGGTTATAGCTGAAATTTTGCTGGGAAATCCCTAACCAAAACCTTAGAAATAAGGGTGAAAAATCAATACCCACAAGGTGTTTGTGGAAAGTCCTCAATGAGTTTTATAGTGCAATTGTGGCTAATTTTGCGTGTGAAGTCTGAGTAACCGCATTAAGTCACGTTACCTATATTGGACTGAGTAATGTCTGAATGTCTTGCAGGCATTATGGCACCCAAAAAAGCGTTTGGCAACAAGTGCATCATCTAGCCGCCAAAGGGCAGCTCCGGCACGAAAATATGATTACAACAGGTTTGTTTCACCTGACGCTCAAAGTAGTTTCACTATCAAAGCATCAAAGAAGCCAATTCCAGAAAGGGGCATTGACGTTAGAAAGCTCCATGAAAGATGCCCAAACATGTACAATGTAATAAGGGAGCGGGGTCTTCAAATCTTCATTGACGAGCCAGGGGAGGCGCATGAAATGGTAGTACGTGAATTCTACGCATATTTGCCTGAGCATGTTAACAATGTTGTCACAGTGCGCCGAAAGCCGGTTGATCGAACAATTTATAATTTGCCTGACCATGTGCCTTTACGTGATGATTTTTATGAATATGCAAAGGCCCCAATAGAAACAAAGTGGAATCAATTCTTTAAGGAAATTTGCACCCCTGGAACGGAGGTGGAATGGCTGGATTATGGTGAGAAGTTCCACTCATCTGCTCTGACTCAAGAAGCAAAGAACTGGCTTTATGTAATCAACAGTCGACTCCTTCCATCTAAAAACACCACAGAGGTGAATGGACCTCGAGCAGCACTGATCTGGTGTTTCATAAAAGGCCTATCTTTTGATATGGCTAAAGTTATCCATGATGAGATGTTCATCAGGTGCCCGAATCGTATGTATGGATTTTTCATTCCATATTTAGTAACCCAACTTTGCAGGTAGGCACAAGTACCTGAAGATGTTAGTGTGGATGGGTTGGTAAAGAAGTCACTCAAAATTCGACCTTAAAAACTAGCAGCTGAAGGAGGAGATGATGATGGTTCAGACACACAGGAGAATGAGGAGGAGAACGAGCCCATGGATTTAGAAGGCGGAGAGCAGACACAAGCACCCAGTGCACCAGCAGTTTCATTGCCTCGAGCAGCGTCCTCTTCAGGAACTGCCAGAATGCCTAGCCATACCACATGGGAGCAAGAGATGGGTGATTTTCGCACTTCAGTGAATACTTTGAGCAACCGTGTAGAGGAAATTGCTGACCGACAAGTCAAGTCGGAGAAAAAATTTATGGGTTGGCTGAGAGCATTGGGGCGAGCATGTAATGTCAATCCTGACACTGTGTCAGACCAATAATGAAATATCGGGGAAGTATCTTTGCATCTTTTCATTTTAGCAATAAAGGTCACGAGGACATGCGTACAGTTTAAGTGTGGGGTGTGTGGTTTATTTGGAGTATTATGGATTGTAGGATTGTTTTAAATTATTTTTGTCTGTTTTTGTTTGTTTTGTTGGATTAGTACATTATGTGGGTTGTTTTTATTATTTCAGTTGTTTGTTACATTATTTCGTCTGTTTGGTAATGTTTGACTAGTGGAGTTATTGAACTTTTTAGGGGTTTGGATAAAATGGCTCGGCCTGATGACGAATTTCTTTAGAAGAAGTTCTTGAGGGTGAGTATAAAAAATAAAAAAAAAAATTTAAATAATTTCAGTTTTGGGTTAATATAGGCATTTTTCTTCACCAATTTTTAGATTTTTAGGTAATGTAACAACTTCCCCTTGATTTTTCTTTAAGCCACGGTTCTTTTTCAAGGGTTTATCTTGAACCAGGCATAGGTAGTTTGTAATTTTTTTTTTATTTTAATTTGTAGATTAAAATAAGGAATGCAAACCATGGAAACACATAGCGTTGACACACCTGAACACAATAGACCCTGGAGTATAACGTTTGGTCTTAACTATTGAATCTCATGGAAAGTGCCTTAACTGATATGTTTGTCACTGAATTGACTGCTCATAATGAAGTTCATTGATGAGCTAATCTAAATGAGTCATATGCCATGTGTGGTGAGAAATTGTGTAGTCCATGCATGGTATTTGTGTCTAGAACTTGCCTGGTATGTGAATTAAAGCGAAATATTAGGTATGCTTGGTTTGAAAAATGATTTTAGGCTTTATTTGACCCTTTTGAGCTTAATTACTTATCACAAATAGAATTTATCGCTAGTTAATCCTACTGAGTCTATAAACTTTTTTGTTTGGCAACCACATTACAAGCCTACACCTTTTATTCTTCATTGATCTTGTTTGGAACCTTTTTCCTCTTAAAAGCACTTTAACTGTGAAAAGAATGCTAAAAGAATTAAGAAGGACTTAAGTATGGGGTGGCTTTTGAGTGAAGCCAATGAAAAGTTAGAAAGGGCACTTGTTTTGTAACAGTTATACACCACTAGCAAAAATTGAATGAATAAATATGATGTTTTGATCCAGCTGGTGGGTATAAATTAATAGAGTGCTTAAAGAAGAAGGGGATATTTGGATGATATATTGTTTGTGAATTTAAAAAAAATAAAAAAAAAAAGATATAAGTTACGTGTGATGTGTGAAAGTGCTTAGGGGAGTGAGTCACTATTCCAAAATGTATCCTACCTATCCGTTAGCCCACATTACAACCATGGAAAAGTCCTAATTGATTTTTAGCTAAGTTAGCCTATATTAGTAGAGATTTACATTACGGGCGAGCTTATGGTACCATTTGCATGTATGTGACTTTTATTGTGAGAGTGAGTGTTTTCATTGACAAATTTAAGTATATGACTTGAATGTGCGGATTAAATTACAAATACTTCATGATGGGCATGAAGGTGAGGGCATATGACTTGTGACAGAAAAGCAAATCTTGACTTCTGTGTGGAGTATGTTAAGGAAGTTTGAATATTGAATGGCACTTGAGAATCAATTGTGAGGCTAAAATTGTACATTTCTAGGCATAATATGTGTACTTTGTTCGAGGTGTAATGCGTTACTGGATATGGTTGAATGAAGGAATCTCTAGTGAGTATAATGTGATTGCTCGAGGACTAGCAATGAATTAAGTGTCGGGTGTTGATAATAGGCGAAATCTGAGTGAATTAACTATTATTTATGCTTCCATTTAATTATATTCCAATAACATAATGTATATAATTGACGAGAAATAGGCATTTAATTTGTGATTCTTATACTTTGCAGAAAAAGGAGCCTATATAAATATTTGGAAATGTTATGGAATGATTCAGGAGCAAAAACAACCCCTCGGAGTTGAGTCCGTGCAAACAAGAAACAAGAAATGGCAGAAAAAAACTCCCAGACGCGCGAAGTTTCAACCTTCGCGCAATTGTTCGCGTGAATAAAATGCCAAACCAGTGTCAAAAGCGCGAAGAAACGCGCGAAGTTCAGTGTTCGCGCGAAACTTCGCGCGTTTTTGTCCGGAAAGGCATTATGGAGGGGTAAAATGAAAAAATTACAAGTTTCCACTAAAAACTAATTAAAGCAAACCTCTATTATTGAGGGGGAAGATCAGATTTTGTGGAAAAAGAGTGGAAAATTACTATTCATTCTAGAGGGAAGAAGCCATTGAAGACTCTTGGAGCTAAGGAGAAGAAGGAAAAATACGACATTGGAGCAACAATTAAAAGAGTTCTTTCAACTTTCTTCTTGTTGCTTGTTTATAGTATGTTTGAGATTATTATTGTTGAGTTTTGTATCAACATGAGTGGCTAAAACATCCATTGTTCTGGGATTGTGATTTAGCCATGAATATTGTTGTTTGAAATTAACTTGATCTTAATTATAATTCATTCATCTATGGTTGTTTCTTCAATTCTATGTTTAATTGCTTAATTGTTTGGCCAGCAGTTGGGTTTTATTTACTATCTATGCTATGCTTGGAAAAGCCATATTTAGATTAGAGAAGAATTGAAGAAAGCATGATCTTAACCCTTAAGGGGAGCAGATTTGTGGTTAGGGTAGGAATATACCTAATCACCTTGCTTAATTAAATATCGTGATTTTAATGCGTTCTTAATAGATTGATTTCATAGGAATATAGGCATTAATCTATTGAGAATAGGTGAGTAGTACTTCGGGAGAAGGCTATGAGATCATTTATCGATTAATTAACAACCATGAGTGAATTATATGAAAAGGAGAGTTAATTAAGAACACAATACGATTGGTGAATAAAACACAACCCTGGAATATTTGTCTCTATTAATTACATAACAATCAACTAGATATTTGATAATTTAATTGTTAGTTAAAATTAAAATTAGCATAACTAAACTCGTGAATTGGAAATTTGGATTGACGAAATTACAATATTGGTGCGTTAGTGAGTAGTTGGTATAAGTTTCTGTTGGTTCGACACTCGACCTATCATCTTATTACTTGTACGACCACGTATACTTGCGTGTGCATTTGGGACCAATATGGAGTCAGGAGCCCGCCTCGAGAACGGAGGCGTTATCTTTTCAAGAAGTTGTTGAAGTCAGGAGCCTGCCTGGAGAATGGAGGCGTTACCTTTTAAGTTTTTGTTGAAGTCAGGAGCCCACCTGGAGAAGGGAGGCGTACCTTTCTATGTCAGAAGTCAGTAACCCTTCCGGAGAGAAGAGGGTTGCAACACAAGATCACGGGAATAAATTCAAGTTCAGAAATCAGAAGGAAGGCAACAGTGGTCAAAAGAAGGCACTTCAAGTTTGGAAGGAAAGATGATTCGAATTTCACTAGAAGGAAAGAAGCAGTTCGAGTCCGGCAATCAGGCATCCACCTGAGGAAGAGAAGATTACAAGTCAAATCTAAAACAAAGGAACATCAGAGTAAATACAAGTCAACAAGACAACAAGAAACACAAGAGCAAGTGGGAAGATCTAGATAAGATTTTGTAATTCATAGACTATAGTTTAGTCTAGCTTCTTATTTTTTTTTAGCACGGTGTAATAAAGAGGTCAGTAAGCAGTAGTACCAGCAGCAACAACAGTAACAGCAAAACCACAGCTTCATGGTAGTTCCAGCTACGGATACTTTTCGAACTACATTGACCTGATTCCTCTTTAGCCAAGGATATGTAGGAAACCTTTGGAGCAGAGGTTCGGTCAAATCTTTCAAAAAATGCTTCACACGGAGTATTCAAATGGGCGAAAATCGCTCGTATCCGCTCACTTTATCTTTGCACGAAAACTCTTCATGTTTTCAAGCAAAGTGGGGCAGCTGTGAGCACATGATTTTTGTCCCGCATGAATTACTCAAAAGAAACAATTTTCCTTTGTGTGTAATTTTGAGAATTTTTGTGGCATTTCGTTAATTATTTATTTTTGTCTGTGTATGTTTATTTTGTCTTAATTAATAAGAAAATACAAAAAAATATAATTTGCATTTTTTGGGGGTTAAGCTCATAATTTTAAAAGTTCATTACTTATTTTGATATAATGTAAAGAAAATATAGCATACTTTGCATTTAATATCAAATTGTGTAATTTTATTTTAAATTGGTAGTTAATTATGTGTGATAATTATTATTAAAAGTTAATTAGTACTTTTTATAAGTTAATTTAGTTCTATAATTTAGTTTAGGATTTTAGTTTTGGAAAAGATATTAAAAAAGAAAATAAAAGAAAAGAGAAAAAAATGGAAATAAAGAAGAAAAAAATGGATCGGGCCAAAAAAATTCAGCCCAATCCCACGCCCCTACCCGGTCCAGAGAGTCAGTCCAGAAAGACCATCAAACGACGTAGTAAAGGGAGAATACTACGTCGTTTCGATGGCAATAAATCCTAGCCGCTCATCCGAACCACATCCAACGGCCAAAAGCCTTTGCCCTATATCCGTCTAACCTTACTCGACCCATTCCCATACCCGTCCGCCCCGTTTCTACCCCAAACGACCCCATATTCAATTAAGAGATTTGAT